>CM031866.1:16241097-16356737 GCA_018697195.1 Certhia americana | reverse complement strand
AAGGAAAGGCCAAAGCGAGGGAAGGAAGGGAGGAGAAAGGGCCGCGCTCACCTTTCCTGCCGGGCAGCGGCGGCCCCGCGCTGTTGCTGCCGGAGCCCGGAGCTTTCCGCGGGGCACGGGCGACCAACACTGCGGGAACAAAGGCAGCGTGTGAGGCCAGCGGCGGTACTGGGAAGGCGGCTGAGCCCAGCCCTGCCCGAGCCGTGCCATTCCCTCCGTACGGCCCCATCCCCGCCGCCCCATACCCTTGCGAAAGGCTCCTCCACGCTGGTCCGCCTTGGTCCGCGCCATCCCGGCCCTGCCGGCCCCGCCCCGGCAGCGCCACGGCACGCAGCCCGCCAAGGGCCGCCCTCCTTCCGCTCCCTTCCCGCCCTGCTCTGCCCAGGCGGGATATCGGGAAGAAATTCCCTGTGTGCGGGGAGCCAGGCCCTGGCACAGGTTGCCCAGAGCACCTGTGGCTGCCCCGTCTCTGGAAGTGTTTAAGGTCGCGCTGAACGGGGCTTACGGAATAACCTGATGGAGTGGAAGGTGCCTCTGCCGTGGCACGCGGTTGGAATGGGATGGGATTTACGGTCCCTTCCAATCCAAACCATTCCCGGGCTCTATGAACCGGTCCCGGAACGGTCGCTCCGCGGCCGCGTTCCCGGGGGGAAGGGAAGGGGAGGGTGACGGGCGGTACGCCGCCGTTTCCCGTCCCCCGCCGAAGATGGCGGCGCCCAGCGCGCTCCTGGCCTGGTGCGTCCAACACCTGCGCGGGGACTTCGGGCTGGACGTGGGCGAGGAGGTGGTGAGGTGAGCGGCGTCGGGGCTGGCCGGGGCCCTCCTGCCCTCTGGCAGGAGCTCCTCGGTCCAGCACGGAGGAAACAGGGTGTGTCAGAACAGCTGTGGGGAATCTGTGCCCGGGGTTATCGCTCGGGTGGAGATTTGGGGGGATGTGGGGGTCACAGAATCACAGATTGCTCTTAGTTGGTAGGGATCTTAAAGGTCATATCTTTCCACCTCCCTGCCGTGGTCTTACCACGGTCTCCAAAGAAAAGTGATCCTAAAAGGAAAGATAAGTGACGCACCTGTGCGATGAGACCTCGGAACATCCGCCCCCTCGCTCATTTTTATCCCCCCTGGCCCCTCGTAGGTACATCTTGTCAATCACAAACGAGGATGAGATCCGGGAGTACGTTGTTGACCTTGTTCAGGGCACCGAGGGCAAGAAGAGCTGGTTTGTGGAGGAGCTGCTGAGCAGGTGGAGGAAATCTGCCCAGCTGCCCTCCGAGCCTTTCCCAGCATATCGGAAAAAGGACGGTGAGTTGCTGAGAGCTGAAAACTCTCCAATGAACTTGGGTGTTGTGGTTACAAACAATTCCATGCCACGAATCCCTGTGTGAGTACTGGTCCCATTCCTGATTGTCGAGACAGTTAAAAGCCTGTTTTCAGGCAGGAAGTAGAGTCTAGGGACTTCTTTCTCCTGCTGGCACTTACCCAGCCTCTCTCTGTGCTTGCTCACACTTCCAGAGGTTTCAGAAGTGCTGCGGGCTGGGGACCAAGGGAAGAAGGGGAAACGCAAAGGGCGGAACAAGCAGGAGACACTGGCATGTGCCGAGCCCAGTGCTCATGGGGAGGAGGTGAAAACCCCGTTGGACCTGGCCAAGGTGAGTGTGGGGGGCATGCCAGGGAGGCTGGGAGTCACTGGCAAGGTTTGGAACTTGGAGGCTGGGGAAGGAGGGTGTCAGACACTGGTAAAGATGTGATTGAGAAGTGGAAATGAGTGTCTGGGATGTGTCAGACTGCTGAGGCTGCACCTCAAATCCTGGGGTCAGTTTTGGGCCCCTCACAAGAGAGACAGTGATGCAGGTCCAGAGAAGGGAACAGAGCTGTGGAAGGGTCTGGAGCACCAGGAACATCTGAGGGATCTCAGCCTGGAGAAAAGGAGGCTCAAAGGAACCTTCTAGTTCTGCACAACTCCCTGACAGGAGGGGGCAGCTGGGTGGGGGTCGGGCTCTGCTCACAGGAAACAAGGGACAGGATGAGAGATGATGGCCTTAAACCATTTAGAGGTTTGGATATTAGGGGAGAAAATTTCACAGAAACGGTGGATACTGGGATGGACTGTCTAGGACAGTAGTGAAGTCACCATCCCTGGAGGGATTCAAAAAAACATGTGGATGTGGCACTTAGGGAAAGAGGAAGGAGAGAAGGGAAGGAGGAAGAGGGAAAAGGAGGGAGAGTTAGTGATGGGTCTCTGTGATCTTGGAGGGCTTTTACAACCTGACCATTTCCATGTTTCTGTGATATCCAGGTTGGTCTGTTTCTGTCTATAGCTGGGAGTGAAATAATCATCACGTAGTAAATATGCCAGCATGGATTTTTCTCCTCTGGAAAACCTGAGAGGAGAGAGCAGGTGAAGGAAGTTGAGGCTGTAATTAGGAATAAAAGGGATTTCTTTAAATCAGATATGAGAGTGGGGAATTTAAGCCACCAAGTGGTTAGAACCTTTCCTGCTGTATTTAAACTATCTCAGTCACACTGATTAAAGCTTTAATTAACAAATTAAATACTTCAGAAAGAAACTGTGGAATAAGACCATAGGAACACTAAAACCTGAGAAATGTTGCTATTCCTGGGTAAGGAGTGGAACTTGAATTCTTGTTTTTAAATGGAACTTTTTTTGAGCAGGGAGGCTACAAATGCTGAAAGTATTTGTAAAACTGTTTATAGGATAAAATGCAGCATTTTTGAACTGGTGGGTTAAAAGTGGACAATTATGTTCCATTTCCTTGTAGTTACCTTCTAACTTAATTAAAATTAAAAAAAACCCAAGTGAGAAAGATCTTCCAAAGTCACTTTTATCTTGTTTTGGTTTTTTATCATGATGCACTGACACTAAAACCAGTTGGACTTTACTGGGGGAGGGTGGAAATGCTGCATCTGCTTGTCACTAAACCAGATTGAAGCTCAGAGGTGAATCATGAAATCACTGAGGCCAGATCATAGAAGGAGCAGCAGAATTTATTTTACAGCTCAGTACTTGAACCCTCCTGTGTGGAAGGCCTCTGCTGGGGTGCCTGTGCTGGGTGGGATTTGGGGAAGCTGCTGGGAGGTGCCGTGGCTGTGAATGCAGCAGCCCTGCTGTCACCACTAGCTGTGTCCAGGGACAGGACAGACACAGGCTGCACAGCTACAAACAGGGAGTCTAAATAATCCTTGGAAATGAACTTTGGAGTAGCTGAGCTGCTGTTTGGAGCTGTTAAACAGGCGTGAGGCTGTGCAGAGCACAGAAAGCAGTGCTCGCTGCCTGAATCCCAGCAGCTCCAGCTGGCGTGGGTGGCAAACTTTGAGTGTATCCCAGTATCCTTGCTTTGTTTGGATTCCTTGGAGCTTTTCTGGCAGGATTGAGCTTGTCTTTCCGCTCAGTCTTGGGGTCTGGTCCAAGTTTCATTTCAGTGAGGCAGCACAGCACTTGTCTGAGCCTCCCGGCCTGCCCAGGGGTCAGTGCTCGCTCTCAGCTGCCAGTGCTGCACTGGGAGCCCAGTTTGTTTGTTTGTTTATTTTTTCCTTCCCAGGCCCAGGAGAGCAGCAGTGGAGTCAGCAGCAGCAGCATTTCCTCTAAGAAGAAGCCCAAGTATGTCAGCCTGTACACAAGGGAGGGGCAGGACAGGCTGGCTGTGCTCATCCCAGGCCGCCACGCCTGCGAGTGCCTGGGCCAGAAGCACAAGCTCATCAACAACTGCCTGGAGTGCGGGCGCATTGTCTGTGAGCAGGAGGGCTCTGGGCCCTGCCTGTTCTGTGGGGCCCTGGTGAGTAACCAGGGAGTTCCTGCCCCGTTTGGACCTGGGGAAGTTCGATGAATCAGCCCTTTAGATAGAAGTTCCTCATGCAGATTTCTAAAGAAGGGAAGGAAGGAGCCTGTTAGGAGGTTCCCCCCATAATTTACAAGGCTTTGGAGCTTGTCTGGTTTCTGACAGTCTCCTGTGTGTCACACCAGTGTCCAAAATCTCTGCAAGGCTTCAGCCCCATCCCAGGCACAGCCATGCTCACCTTGCCAGGAGCAGTGTCCTGCTTTTCCTTCAACTCTTGTGCAATATGGATCCTTTGAGATACCTGTTAACACCCGGATTCAGTTCAAAGGGCACCTTTTGGTGAAAGGGGACGAGGCATTGATGGCAGAGGAAATTCTTCTTCATGTGAAAGGAAAATATTAGTTGGCTAGAGCAAAATGTTTTAAAGCAGATTGGTTGCTATTTTGAAAGATCACTAGCTCCTAGTGGTCAAGAAGGAGAGAAAAAACTCTGAGTTAAGGGTTGTGGTTCTGACTGGGATGGTTCTGAGCTCATCTCTTGTCCTTTGAGCTCAGTCAGCAGCATGTCCCCTCACAGAACAGGGAGGGACCATCTACATTTCTCTTTTAATAGAGAGCAAGCTTACAGGGTTCTCACCCTGTCAGTGGGGAAGAGAAGGAGGTGTGGATTGTCATTGCTACTTTAAACAGCCTGAACTGTTGTCCAGGGCTCTGTTGTCCAAGCTGTGACATCCTTCCCGTGTGATGTCCTTCGCAAGCTTTCATTTCCTTCTTTTCCTCAGGTGTGCACTAAAGAAGAGCAGGACATTCTTCAGCGAGACTCCAACAAGAGCCAGAAGCTGCTGAAGAAACTCATGGCAGGTCAGTAGCTATTCCATACCTGTAACAGAATGAATCCAAATGGTTTATGTGCACTATTTCCTTCAGACTTCACTGAGCCACTTGCCCTCATTGCTGCCCTTTGTCTGTGGCAGGCATTAAAGGGATGGATTGGAAGTTGGTTTCTTGGATCCTCCTGCAAGCCCTAGGCAGGATTCCCAGGCTTCAGCAGAGGTGACAGTGGCGAGTGTCAAATGGCAGTGTGTCGTGTCCTTTCCCTGAGGCCCCAAGGCTGCTCATTCAGCATTCCAGAATCAATCACATGAACTGGATCATTGTAACAGTCCTTGAAAATTAGGATAAGTCTCCTGTGGAATGTGTGCTGTGGAAGATGAAGTGCTGTTGTCTGATTTGCTGGGCTTAGAGAGGTGGTGGTTAATATTTTCTAGTCCTCTTCTTGTCTCACACTTACCTTGGGAACTAAAAATAGGAACAGAGCCAAGGAAAGCAAGGGGAAATACTGCCCAGTGTCCCAGCAAAGACCGTTGTGCATTGTGGGGATGTTTGTCTGAGTTTAACTAAACTATAGCCAAGGTCATGGTGTTCTTGCTTGGAAAATACACTTTGCTGAAGAACTGGGGAAATATTTACTCCAGATATGGGGTTCTCCTTAGAGCTGTGAAGATGGCAGTAGGATGGAAGTCCTTGAGAGCACCAGGCAGTCTGTTCTATCACTCCAGTACAGAAGCTGGTGTACTTCAGGATCCCTTTTCTTACCTGTTTTATCTCTTTTCCCTCCTGCCCCTCCCAGCTCTTTTTTTTAACTGTGTAGGTAAAAGCTGAAATTTGGTTTTCTGTTTGTCTTGGGAGTAAAAAATTGTGGATCAGTGACCAAAGAGAAAAAAAGGAAATTGTTTCCTTGAAATGCGGGCATTTCCCAGTGTGGTGAAACCCACTGGTTTGTTCCATCATGGCTTGGGTTCAAAACTTTTGTGGGTTTTTTTTTTGGTTGTTCCCTGTTTGTTGGTTGGTTGGTTGGTTGGGTTTGGGCCCCTTGCCAGGAGGGGTAAGAAGGAAGAGCAGTTGCTGGGAATAGATTTCTCCATCTCTGGAAACAGCTGGTTTGGGGAATCTGGTGTGGGGTGTTAGAATCTGGTGTGGGGATATTGTTTGTGGGAGGCACAAACAGCAGCAGAAGGCTCTGGGTCTCCCTGGAATCTTGTCCTGGGCAAGAGGCTCTTTGTGGGGGTAACTTTCGGAGTCTGGAATTATGAGAAATATTTCTTTGCATGTTAAAGAGATTTTAAGATCTCTGACAAACAGTGTTTTTAACTTTTGTTCATGGAAAAAGGGCTTTTAGGCTCTGGAATGAAGCAGAGTTTTCAAGAATGTGTATTAGATAGTAGAATAGTGTGTAGTTTTATCACAGAGTGAGAATTTTAGATATATGGGGATTTTCGGATGGTAAGCAGGTGATGACAAGATGGAGAAGTCCATGTGGCTTTTGGGCTTCCTCCTTCTTCCTCATCTGCCTCCATGTTCTGCAGAGAGGTGGCACATTATGGTTGGTTTAGAATAGAGTCTAACCTTCTAACACAGATAATAGTTACTGGAGCAATATTATAAATACTGATTACGTGGATTGTAGTATAAATATCCACGCCACCCTGAGGGTGGGGTTTTTTTTGTATTTGGTAGTGGGTATTCGGGGTTTTGTGCCTTGAACTGACCTGCAATGAAGAGCTCTGCTGGTCAGGAACAGAATGTAATGATCAGAAATAATAAACTATGAAGAAAACATAAGAACAGCTGACTCATGGCCTTTCCTTTTCAAGGTCTCTGGCTGGGGAAAATGAAATTGTACTTTCTCGGGGTCAGGAAAACAGCCGGCTGGCAGAGACACACAAAAATATTTTTTATAAACCCAAGAGGTAACAACATGTGGGAAGGGTTTGGCTTTTCGGAGGGGACTCCTAAAAAAGCCTCCAGACCTTAGAGCCCCTCCTGGGGCCCAGAGGGGCTAATGAAAAGGAGGGAGAGGGACTACTTAAATAGGCAGATAATGATATAGGACAAGAAGGAATGGTTTTCAACTGAAAAATGAGAAATTTAAATTGGATATTGGGAAGAAATCCTTCTCTGTGAGGGTGGTGAGGCTTTGGTACAGGTTTCCAAGAGAAGTTGTGGCTGTCCTGTCCCAGTTGGATGGCCAGGTTGGACGGGGCTTGAAGCAACCTGGGGTAGTGGAAGGTGTCCTTGCTATTCCACCATGGCAGGGAGTGTAATGAGATGAGCTTTGAGGTCCTTTTCAAGACAAACCTTTCCATGATTCTATGGCCTAAGGCCCGTGGGTGGTGATAGGAGGAATTTTGACTGCCCAAATTGTTAGGGAAGGATGGAGAGCCAAAGACCAAGAGCTTCTCCCTGAACTATACCCAGATTTTATCACTGTCATATTTAATTGATTCCTCCTCTTTGGAGGAAGGAGTCTGTGAAATGGGCTTGGGTGAAAATTGTGGCTTCAGCCTCCTCGGAAAGATGCTGATCTTGCTGCAAAGCTCCTTTTAGCTCCTGGCATGGCATTTAGTTTAGGGGGCATTTCTGCAGCCTGGCCCACCAAAATGACTTTAACACACTGACTGCTGAGCTGTGGTTTGTTTTGTGTCTCAGGTGCTGAAAGTTCAGGGAATTTGGATGCCATAAGCAAAGGCTTGCTGCCTCACCAGGAAGCAAGA
This sequence comes from Certhia americana, assembly GCA_018697195.1. Lineage (NCBI taxonomy): Eukaryota > Metazoa > Chordata > Aves > Passeriformes > Certhiidae > Certhia > Certhia americana. Next base: position 16,349,390 of record CM031866.1, on the reverse strand, counting down.
CTCAAATCAGGCCTGGAGATGGCTGTGAAGCACAAAGACAAGCTGTTGGAATTTGATAGGACCAGGTAAGATACTAGGTGGGAAACTGTCATGAATAGCATAAATGACCTGGCCAATGAGGTGCCCTCAGCAGAAACATTGGGAATTCCTTCTAAAACCCAGACTGCAGCCACAGACACCTTAACTATGGCATTTGGTGGGACCAGAGTGAGTCTCTGGGATGGATCCCATTTGGGTATCCTTGCTTGTTGTCCCTGGCAGTCAGCTCTCCAGAGAGCTAGGGAAGGGAGCAGGTTGGAGGGTGAGTTTGAGGCTCTGCTCACTGTGCTCATCTTCTCTTGGGGGGGGGTTTGCTTTCCCAGCGTGCGCCGGACCCAGGTCATTGATGATGAGTCGGATTACTTTGCCACGGACTCCAACCAGTGGCTCTCCAAGCAGGAAAGGGAGGCGCTCCAGAAGAAGGAGCAGGAGCTGCGGGAGCTGCGCCATGCCTCACGGCTTGCCAAGAAAATCACCATCGACTTCGCTGGCAGGCAGATCTTGGAGGAAGACAACAGCATGGCTGAGTACCACAGCAAGTGAGTGAGGGCTGGCAGCGTGCCCAAGAGCAAGGAGGTGCAAATCCTTATGGAGAGTGGTCTGACATGCCTGTTAAAGCTGCCTGGGAAAGAGGTGTTGCAGAAGGCCTGTCTCAACAGAGCCAATTCAGCTCAAATTCACACCCAGCTGAGTTTCTGCACTAGAGAGCGGTGACTGCTCAAACTGGAAATCAGACTGAGCAAGGAAGTAATTTAGTTGGAGGGAATGAGGCAAAAAATGCTTTGAGTCAGAGTGTGTGGGGAGAAGGGAGGTGTTCCCAGGAGAAGCAGGGAATGTTCATCCCTCTCATTTGTGCTTGCAGACTGGATGAGACCATTGAGGCCATGAGCTGTGGTGCACTGAGCGAGCCAGCCAGGAGCCCTGGGGCAGAGATGACACCAAACTCTGGGGTTTTGGTGAATCCCCGTCTCCTCCAGCCTGCTCCTTTGGTCAGTGAGGCTTCAGTGGTTTATTCCAGAGTAGTGACTAATTTTGGGAGAGTTGAGTTTGAGAATTGTCAATTCCAGCACATCTGTAGAACCCCAAAAGATCACAGGATGGTTTGAGTTGAAAGGGACTTTAAAGGCCATTTCGTTCCATCCCCTGCCATGGGCAGGGACACCTTTCACTAGACCAGGTTGCCCCGTGCACCCTGGCCAAGAACACTTTCAGAGATGGGGTGAGTTCTCTAGAAAAAGCCTGTTCCAGCATCTCACAACCCTCACAGTAAAGAATTTCTCCCTAATATCCAATCTAACCCTGCCCTCTGCCAGTGGGAAGCCATTCCCCCTGTTTCCCCTTGTTTCTCACACTCTCTTTCCTCCCCCATGTCACTCACTGGCCATCTCAGTTTGGGATAGAGAAAGTTTGACAATGCCCTGCTCCTGGTGGGTTGGTTTACTGAAGTTTTAGCATCCCACCTCTTTTTCAGGAATGCAGAAGTGTTTCTGAGAGTCAACCTAGGGCTGTGTCACCATTTCAGCTCTACTTTATTTATCCTTTTCTGCCAGATTCCCATTTTCCAAAGGGCATAAGGGTAATGAAGGGAAACTTCAAATTGCATTTACACTTGATACACATTACTCCTGGAGAGGTGCTAACCTTTTCTGTTTCTTTTGAACACTTTCAAGTGGGTGGACCAAACTGGTTTGCTCCCACAAAGGAAAACTCCTCATTCCATGGAGGCTGGAAGCGAATCTGGCTCGGAGCGGAGCAGGCTGCGGATTCAGGACCGAGAGCTGCAGGAGATCTCGGATGATGGTTGGTGCCTCAGCCTGCACCAACCTTGGGCTTCCTTGCTCGTGAGAGGATTGAAAAGGTGAAGGTATCCCAGGCAGCTCCTGCTCCACAGGGGAGGTGGGAAGTTGCGTTTCTCAGGGAAACTCTGTGGACCCTCTGGCTGTGTGCAATGACTGATACCTGTGATAGCTCCAGCTGTGGAAGCTGTGCTTTCTCTTCCAGTGGGATGGTGGGTTGAGGAGCTGGAGTCTTTCTTTTTTTGGGATAGTACCTAACCTGTAAGGGACAAGGTGCTTCACAGTAGGTGAATATAGAGAAAGGCTGAGATTTCACTGCTGTGTTGGGGCATTCCTATGTGGAATTTGAAAAGCAAATAAGGTAATCACTTGAAATACAATTTTCTGGGTTTTTGTTCAGCATAAAGAAGGCAACAGTGGCACCAGGCTTTGTTTAAAAGAAACCCAACCTTTGCCACTATCTTCCCTTCCTGAAGGGGAATTGAGTTACAAAAAGAAGCTGTTACTGTTAATAGTGAACAAAGAATCTTCTTCAGCCTTTTATTCCCGTTACTGCATTTCTCATTTTGGAGACTGAAGCTTTTTCACTTCCCAGGCTAAAGATGCTGTAAATCTTAATGTGTCTGGGTTCTTCATCCAGGTGTTCTGGGGATGCTCCAGTCACTCTGGTACAGCTGCAGAATTCCAGGATCTCCAGACAGCTATTCCATGCAGAGATCTAGTCCCTTATTGCTTCCTTGATTGTTCCCTGTGACTTTGGGAGCTTGTAGGGGATTTCTGTGAGCAGATTGTCCTTCATGTGTGTCCTGCCGGCCCTGCTGGGGATTGATGTCCTCTAAAGCCCTGAGGACACGCTCTGCTTTTTTTGTGACATTATTTTTTGCCTATCTCAGCATTTCTTTGTGGTCCTGACATGTTGCTTGAGGTGGGATAATCAGGGCAAAGCTTAGCAGCAGGAATTGTTTATGTTCAAATGAAAAATCTGTCCATGTGGGAGATTTCTGCTGAAGTTTTAGTCCTGCATTTCCCCCTTGTTCTTTAGGGTGGAGGGCAGGACCTGGTACACATCTCATCGAGGGAGGTTATGGATTGCAGCTACTGCTAAAAGACCTTCCCCTCAGGAAATCTCTGAACTGGAGGCCACCTACAGAATGCTGCTCCAGAAAGGTGAACTCCTCTCCTTGGTTCTTGGAGTGATTTGGTACATTGAGCCACGTAATGAGCGATGTCAGAAATCCCTCACTGCTGAGCAGGGAAAGCTATATGTAAAATTAAATTTCCCAGCCCTAGTCCTTCATGGGGAAGATCCTGACCTGGAAAAGGCACCAAAAAAAAGTGTTAAAATTGCTGTGTGTGTTCTTGTGCCTCAAATATAGAGTTGCCTAGAGGAGAGGGAAGGGCACTTAGGGATTGGAAGACCCCAGCTGTGTGTGGGAATATGGGCTCCCTGAAGAGATGTTTCTTTTGCTGCAGATGTGGAATTTCCAAGTGATTATCCCTCAGGATGCCTCCTGGGCTGTGTGGATGTGATTGATTGCTTATCACAGGAGCAATTTCAGGAGCAGGTGAGTACAGAAATGAACCTTTCCATGCTTGCATTAAACAGCAGGTTTTTAAAGTGGTGGAACTTGCCTCTGGAGAAGACATTGAGTGGAAATTTTAGATTTTGTTGAGAAGACACAAGTTATTACAGGGATTTATGTGGCAGAGGACAGGAGGGGGCCTGGTGACACAGGACAGCATGGAAACATGGACAGCTCTGCCACAGTGGTGGTGCTGTGCTGTGGGACCTTGTCCCTGCATTGTGGTGCCAGCAACCCTGACTGCCCTGCTTTAGGAGAGAGTGACTTGGTCTGTGTGCAGGGATCATGGTCCGTAGCTGCTGGATTTGCCTGGTGCTTCTTTCAGAAGCTGAAGGTCACACTGGCCTGGCTGTGAGTCTTGTGCCCTGTTTGGAGCACTGAGTGACCTGGAGATGGAGTCATGGAAGGAGGTCAGCTCTTTCCCACCAGGGAGGATGGACAGGAGAGCAACAGGTCCGCCTGTAGCAAGGCTGGAATCAGGAGTCTTTTGAGAAATCTCAACCCATAAAAGTCCATGGGTGGTGATGGTGTGTGTCCAGATGTGCTGAGAGCATTGGCAGGTGGCCCTGTGAGGCCACTCTTAGCCTGGGATGGTTATGGAAACCAGGAGAGGACTCTTTTCTAACTGTTGCACCCCTGGTTAGAAAGGGAAGGAAGGATGATCTGGACACTTCAGGCCAGTCAGCTTCACCTTGGTCTCTGGGAACCTCATAGAGAGATTGCTCTTGGAAACCAGTTTTGGGCAGGTGGAGGAAGAGGATGTTAGGAATAACCAATGTAAATTTACCTCGGGATAAACTCATGCTTGACTAACCTGATAACCTTCTTGGATCCTACAGGTAGAGTGGAGAGTATCTGTTAGCCTGCTGTCCTGGAGTAGGCACAAATCCCAGAGAAGTCATAACCCATAGAAGTATTATTCCTCTTGGCATTGGTTAAACCACATCTGGAATACTTGGGTCACCATAATTTTTTTGATAAATGGAGCAAATCCTGTGGAGACCACAAGGGTGGTTAGGGGCTGGAGCCTTGTGAGGAAGAGAGGCAGGAGAAGGAGAGATCTTCCACTTCCTGCAAGGAGATTATTGGGAGACAGAGCAAGACTCTGTGCTGACATACACAGCAGGAGGGGAGGGTTCAGTGTGGCTTAAGGAAACAAATTAACTGTAAGGATGGCCCAGCAGTGGGACAGGCATTGCCCGAGGGGTTGAAGAGTTTTCATCTGGGAAGATTTTGAAGATCTAAGAGGACAAAGCCATGAGCAGCCTCACCTAAATTCAGTGTTGGCCCTGCTTCGGTTGGGAGGTTGGACTAGAGGCCTTCTGAGACCTGAGTCTGATGCTCTGACTGACTCCATACCAAAATGTGGAGCAGGAGCTTTCCTTGGGATGTTCCATAGACTTACAAAACCTGCACCTAGCACCAAGCCTGCTCCCATTTCATTCCTGTTCATTCCGTTGCCCCTTGTGCACGTCACATTTGGTCTGGTGGGAATCACCAAACCATGTAGGGCTTGATAGTGAACCATGACCATCTTGTGAGGTGGAATAGATGGGTTCCTTGGGAAGGAATTCACCAGGATGATCTTTCTGTGAAGAGCTGGAGAGGCAGCAGGAGTTGGGGCAGTTTGTCAGGAGCTGCTCATCTGGCTTTCCCGAACCCTGTGAGGTATTTACTTGTGAGAGGTGCCTGGAAAGACAAGGAGTGTATTTATGGTGAGGTTATGTCTCTTAATCACATGAGGAAGGCAGAGAAGTTAGAGTATGAGCAGCAGAGGGAGCTTTGGGACTGGAATACCATGAAACCTACAGGGTTATTTGGCTTTGTATGGGAGCAAGCCTTGGGGGAGAGAGAGGAAGGGGCACCGAGGCCAGTGTAGGGGTTTTCTTTTGTAGCATCCACTAATTTGCAGTTTGGGCTTCAGTAGAGATTCCTGTCCATCTCCTGCTGTCTGTAACACTGGTGGAAAAATAGATCTTGCTCTCTTACAAGTACTTTTCTGTTTGTCACAATCCCTCCTGTTCCTTTGTGGATGTGTTCTTCAGGCATTGGTAGAATGGCTGTGACAGTGTCTCTGAAGTAGGAATTGTGCTGTAGGTAACTAGCTTTAATCTTCCCATGGAGGACCTTCACAATTAGCCACATTCTCTGGAAATCCCTCCAAGTTTGTGGGTACTGCTTGGCCACAAAGGTGCTGGATGCAGAGCAGTGTATTCCAGGAGCACCATTATCCAACCTGTCAGTGACAGATTTCCCTTTCTCCTCAATGTTGTGGCATTTCCCGGGTTGCATTTCTCTGGCTTTTTGCTGCTCCCATATTGCAAACTACTTGTAATTCCTAATTTCCTGGCTTTTGATGGTGATTTTGTCTGTTTTTCCCAGGATTCCTTTAAGCAGCGGTAATTTCCCTCGCTTGTGAGCTAACATGCAGAGATGTGAGCCTTTCTGCAGTTGCTTTCTGAGGAAATGTCTGTTTTTTTAGGCTCTCAGGAGCTGCAAGTGCATCTGAAGGAAGCTAAGCTGAATTTAATTGCAAATGTCAGCAAGATGACAAAGTGTGCAGCACCAGCTCAGAAATCTGAGTTGGGTCTCGCTAGGAGTAAGAAATTCCTGTTGCTCACGTGGATGTTTCAGCCCGGCTTCATCAGCAGTGTCAGCACTGTGATCCAGCCACTTCCCAATGTGCAAAGATTCCTTGTAGCTCAGGGAGAAAGGCACGGAACATGATGCTTTTTCACCACTTAGGGCGTGGAGAAACATTGGGTATTTTCAAGGAATGTGTGAGCAGGCGAGGGGAGGTGATGCAGAGCAGAGACCTCTCAGGGATTGAGCTCTCATGGAGCTTTTCCAGGCGCTGTGCTTTGACTCACACCTCTCCTCCTCACCACCTCCCGTTTGAGGCTCCTGAATGCTCCAGAAGAAATCATTTCACAAGTGCAGGGTGAGCCTCGCTTGCAGGTTATACCAACCTCCTGAGGATGAAATAGTTCCTGGCTTGCTTGTGGTGTTTTGATGGTGATCCAGTGTTTTCTGGCAGCCACAGAAGCATGGTTTGACTCTTGTGACTATTTGTTCCCATAGGCAAGGGAGACTTTTCCTGGTCTCAGGTCTGTTTTTCTTCTTCCTGGGGTGTTCAGCCTGGAGAAGAGAAGGCTCTGAGGAGGCTTGAGAGTCCCCTCCAGTGCCTAATGGGGCTCCAGGAGAGCTGGAGAGGGGCTTTGGACAAGGAGTGCCAGGACATGGGGAAATGGCTTCCCACTGCCAGAGGGCTGGGTTAGCTGGAATATTGGGAAGGAATTGTTCCCTGTGAGGGTGGTGAGGCCCTAGCACAGGTTTCCCAGAGAAGCTGTGGCTGCCCCATCCCTGGAAGTGTTCCAGGCCAGGCTGGACGGGGCTTGAAGCAATTTGGGATAGTGGAAGTTGTCCCTGCCCATGGCAGGGGGTGGAATGAGATGGGCTTTAAGGTCCTTTCCAACTTAATCCAGTCTGTGGTTCCATGGTTTTGTGGTCTGTCCCCACTGTGACTTTCCCATTACCTCTCAGCCCTTTCACTGCTGTCACCCACTCCCTGTTTAGCACTGTCTGCAGATTTAATTTCCCTGCTGTTTTCATCCTCTTTCGGGTTGCTAATGAAGATGTTCTGGTACCCTGCTGGTATTTTTCTATCATTATCCTCATTTAATTTTTCTTTTTTTACACTTGTGTTCAAGAAACCAAAATTAAGCAATGCTGCCCCAGCAGAGTCAGACCCATTCCCTGCCAGAGCTCTTGCATTATGACCACAGGAGGGGTTAGTTATCCACATTTTTACTGCACATGTAAGCCTGGCCTTTCGTCACCACTGAGAGGGGCTGGTCCTACCTTCCTCTGCCCTACCTGCAGCATTTGAGGCCTGACTGACGTTGTTGAGATAGTTTGCAGATCCTGAGGACGTGTGGGAAGTGATGATGGAACAGGATCTGGAGTGCTGGAGCTGGCAGGGAGCAGAGGAAGAGTAGAGATGTCCTTGAGATTAGGATCAGTGGCACGTCAGGTACCCTAATCCTGGTTGTGCTGCCTGTTGCATGAACTAGTTAAATCTGCTCCTCTGGGTCTCTTTCCCACATGGGAAATAAAGCAATTCTTCCAGCCAGAGGTTATTTACACCACATCTTATTGCTCAGAGCTGTGATCTTTGGCTCGAAGCTGCTCTGGCAGCAGCAATTGTGTTCAGGTAGGAGGATCCAGCCCAGGTGTCCAGCGTCACTTGCTCTGTTTGCAGGGAACTGCAGCAGGAGCTGCTTCCTGAACTCAGCCCTGGTTGCCTGCTGCCTGGAGATCCCTCTGAAATCTCAGGATTTCCAGTTCAGCTTTGCACATCTTGCCCCTCCTCAGAGTGCATTCTGGGCTCATTTCCTTCTCTTCCTGGCAGCAACCCAAAAATCCCTGCTCAAGACCAGAATGATTCCTTTGTTACACTTTTCAGCTAGAGGTGACCTGGAAACTTTTTTCCCCCTTGGAGATCCAAGCATTCACGATGGCTTTTCCTTGCTTTGGGGCTGACGTCACTGACACCTTCAGCAGAGCAAGGAGCTGCCCTTGTTTTCCTGCACGAGGTGTCAGTGACTTCAGCAGCGCCCACTTGGGATCTGTGGGATGGGGCAGGCAGGGCTTGGCACAGGACTAAAGCCAGCAGGGAAGTGTTTACATTGATGCCATTTCCATGTGCTCTGAAGGCCGTGTTCATTTTGCTAATGACTTTGATCTGAGAGACTATTTAACTGGAAAAAGAGTGTTTCCTGCTGCTGGTTTGGTGGGTGTTAGGTGTGTTTGGCTTATTTTTAGTGCAGACACGCGCCGATACCTGGATGGAGCTATTATACCAGGCTGAAATATTGGCTAATTATGTTTGATGAGAGTTAAGTGTTTATTTTTCATTTCTAGGTGATCACCTAGTGTCCTAAATCTGCACGGGGGAACATCCAGAAGCTATTTTTGTGCCACGAGATTGCAACTATCATTTAAAGAGGCTTCAGCTTTCCCAGTGAGGAAATTTGGGTTTAAACTCTTGGCTTCCTCTTCCCTCCCTGGTGAAAAGAGCAACAACAACAAAAAAAAAAAGAGACTCAGGTGCCCAGTGTACAGAACTTGGTTTTGATTCTCAAATAGGAGTGAAGAAGGGTAGAGAGTTTCTATATTTAGACTCCAGGAGGTGCCTGTTTAGAGTATCTCCAAATAAAGAAACAATAGCCCTCTGGGAATATTTTCCTAAGGAGTTAATGGGAGGCAGAAACACAAACAGAGACATTGATGTGTACGTCTAAGAACAGTATAAATGCATAGAGACTTTTCATGAGGACCTGGTCCCTGAAAGAAAGGTTTCCTAGTGCAGGCTCTGAGTGAGACAAATGCCTGTTTGTGTGGTGCTGTGGCTGTCCTGACACCTCCCTTGCCTCCACCACTGGGATATTTGCCTTCTCATTCCTGAGACACCTCTCCCAGTGAAGGATTTTTAGCTAGGTCAGATATCCTTCCTTCTGGAGCAGTCTAGGTGGCTGTTAATGATTGCAACCCATGAAAGGCCTTTGAACTTAACAGGGCCCTGCATTCTCCTGAGCTGAATTTGTCTTTTCTGTGTAATCAGATGCCAGATCTAGTGGTGTCAGGCATTAGGCTGGCTCACAGGGTGATGCATCTCTTTAATTCAGGTTCTCACCCCACAAAATCCCCCGATTTGTGGTTCTGGGAGCAGAGCAGGAATGCAGCTGGTTTGGATTAGAGACGGTAAGAGATGGGGGAGTTTTTCCATATGGGAAGTGCTTTGGTTTTCATCAGAGGCTCTTCTGAGGCTCCAGCTGCCTTGCATAAGCCAGCAGGTTTGCTCAGGCCACTGCTCAGGCTGTTAAGATGAAGGAGAGATTGTCACTTGATGATGATTAATTTAGGAATGCATTAGCATGCCAAAGAAATCGAATGATAGAGGCCTGCTTGCCCTCTCCTCTGGTTTCCTAGACCCAAGGGAGAAAGCGAAGCCAAGGCTGAAGCATATGACTTAATTAATGATGACTGTGGACTTTGCCTCTGCTACCATTTCAGCAAACTACTCATGAGTTGGCAGGGCCTCTTCCCTCTCTCAGATGTGGTCACTGATACTTGCTGCCTTCTCAGTGTTTGGGTTTTATTTAATCCTGAAACTGAGGGGTTAGATAAAACTAACCCCTGGAGCCCCAGGTCAGGTTCCCCACTGCCTTCCCATCCAGGCTGAGCTGTGGCCACCCTTTCCATGCTGACCCCAAATGATGTGTCAGCTGCAAAATGCAACCCCCACATTACATGCAGAGTGCCCGAGGACTCTGCTTGCTTAAGCTTTTGTTGGTGTGTCATTGATTTCCCAACCCTGAACAGACCGGTCGCTCCAATGCGTTTCCTGGTCCTGTGTGAGATCCCACCCCATTCGAGGGGTTGAATCAATCCTGGGAGCAGGTGCCATCATCATTCCTCCTTGGGGAGCAGCAGCAAGGGTCAGCAAGGGGAGAGGCAGCTGCCCAAGTGAACCAGGGCAGGGACACAGCTGTGCAGGGCTGTGTTCCCAGCATTTGGGTTTTCCAGCTTGGTTGCGTGTCCTACTCCTGTGCTTCCCAGCTCTGATTATGAAAGGACTTTGTGCAGCTGCTTGAAGTCTGACTGTATCTAGCCAGGTGCAGCTCCATGAGGTACCCTGGTTCCCTCATCTCTTCCTCCCCATTGTTTTTCCCTTCTCCTTGCTGAGTCTGTCCGATGGTGCGATGGGTGATGGGGTCCCACTGGAGTGAGCGTAGCTCTGCTCCTGCTGTCCCTTGGCACAGGGGGATGAGAACAGCCCTTTCAGCCTAGTACCTTCCCAAATATTATTCCAAGTCCACTCAGTTTCTCCTGAACTGGTCGTCAGGTGCTCTATAAACCTCTCCAGCCTTTCCAGGGTTTACCATGGGGGATGTTGTCCTGGGCTGGCATGTGAGCTGCAGGAGGGTGTTGGTGGCTGTAGGCCCTGTGCCACCAGTTCAGGGAGAGCTAGGGCATGCAGTGCATGTTGCTGGCGCTGCTGGGTCCTCTGGGTGTCCTACAGACTGGAGCCCTGGCAGAGTGCACCAGCACAAGTTTGAATTTTAAATCTACATTTCAAAGTCCTGTTATTACTTACTATGTTTTAATTCCTTCCCCTGCCCTTCAAATCAAAGTGCAGCCTGTGGTGTAGAAACACCTCGATGAGAGCCAGGCTCTAGGCTGGAGGTGGAGAAAACCCACCGGATGGATCCACCCGGCCAGGGAAGGATCCCGCAGCAATCCCAGCCTGCTGTGCCTGGATCTGGTTGCATACCAACCAGGCATTCGAGGGGCAGAGCAGCCGAGGGCTGCCAGGCATTGTGGTGGGAAGAAGGGGAAAGGAAGGCAAGCTCACAAAATTCCTTGTGCATCCTGGTGCAGGGAGCGTGTGCCAGCACACGAGCTGCCAGCAGCAGCTGTAAGCGCTCAGGAACAGCAGGGAGGATGTTGACTGCAACAATGCATCAAGGCTGCGGTTTGTAGCCTCAATAGTCAGGCAGTTAACTTTCTTTCTCTTTTTTTTTAACAAAGACATTTTGATTGCCAAATCCATAACCATTAGCAGCTGTGGTTTCGAGCTGTTCCTTCCTCACACGTTGCAGTCTAGACCTGACAGGCTTTCAAACAAAAGTTTGGCTGACAGCTTTTGTTTGGATTTCTTTGTGATCCTACTTTTTTCTTTCTTTCCGTGTTCTGTTGATTTGGGTTGAAAATTGACGTGTATCCCATTGCTAACACAGCCTCTGTAGAGCAGCTCTGCTGCATCCCTGAGCTCTTCCATGTCCAAGGACAGCTTGTAGTGTTCTTCGGGTGCATGTTCTGGGTGTTCCTGCCTCAAGCTAGAAAATTTGGCATTTCTAGAAACTTGGATCTGCTTTAGGGTTTCTGTTTAGGAAAATGTTACATTTCTCACAGGCCAAGGGCTGGTGTTGGCCTATGACCTTAAAAGATGGTGCTTGAGAACATGCTGAGAGTTGGAAGTGTGATGCAAGAGTGTGTCATGAGGGTGAACAAAACTCGGAGTGAAGTGCTTGGTGCTCTGCAAGTGCTTTTCAGGACTGGAGGGCTGAATCAGGAGATGACACAGCAGTGGTAAACCTGGATCTGCTGTTTGCAGTTGGGTGTCACCTTTGGGTGAATGTGCCCTGGAGCACTCAAGGTGAAGGCTGTGTTGGGAAAATTTCCTGGATAATTCCCCAAAGGGAATGTCCTTGTAAAGAGCTGATGGAGACCACTGCTGTTGGAACAACAGATAGGGATCTGATGCTCCTAAATCACTCTCCTTGGAAAAGTGGCAGGTCAAATGTGGCTTGGGCACAGTGACACCCACATCCAATTCAGCACTATCTCTCATATTTGATGGCTTCATTTCTCCTGAATCCATGTGTTTGTGGTGCAGGCATTGCTTCAAGTGCCCTTATTTGGCTGCTGCACCCCCATCACTCCCAAAAAGCTGCCCCTTTTCTTTTCCCTCTTGCAAACCACTGAAGAAACATTTTCTAGCTGGATGGTGAGCAATTTCCCTCTGGAGAGGAGGAGAAAATGGCTGTTTAGTAGTTAATTACCTGTTACGTGTCTCTGACAGCGATGAAGCTTATGAGGCATGAAAGAAGAGCGGATCTGCCTCTCCCACAAATCACCAAGAAAACAGGGTGAAGGAAGTTGGGCTCCCAGGGGATTCCTTGCAACCCCTCCTTTTGCACGTGGCCAAGGGGTGTCTCCAACACCCAGGAAGAGCCCAGTGTGTGTTTCTGCCTACTGGGGGGAGCTGATTTATTGCCACTGTTGGATCCAGCAGCCCCGCTCTTTCAGAGGAGATGCTGCCTTCACCAGGATGATTTTTTCCCCTTTGAATGCATTTTATGGTGAACTCTCTTGCCAACACATGGGGTCTGCTTGCTTTTATTCTTTCCAGACAGCGTTGCTTTCCAGTGCTGCCTCTTTTATTCCAAAGCTCTTGGAGAGCAGCAGGGAAGCGAAGGCTGGAGCGGGTGTCCTGGCCCGGCGCTGCCTGGCACAGCGAGCCATGTTTCCCCTGTTGTTCACTGAGGAGCCACGCCAGGAAAATGATTCACCCCTTTCCATCATGAACCTTGCAGAGCATCTCAAGCACCTCCTGGCTGCTGGTGCCCCCGGCAGCTGTAAGATGGAGAGTGTGGCCGTGACCAGGGGAAGGACCGCAGGTTCCAGTGTGCAATTCTCCGCCACACTCCGGCTAACCGGGATGTGCATTCCATGGCCAGGAAAGCAGAGGTGAGCTCAGGCTGCCTCGCAGGGCTCCATAGGCTGACGTGTGTGAAACCGGCGCTATTCCCACCCCTTTGTGTCCCGAGGCCTTAATGAGAGCAAGAATGCTCCTGGAGGGTCGCTACAGAAGCTGCCGGGAGCACTCAGGCTTTGTGCTGTGCAGAGCTGCTGCTCCATGCACGCGGTGCCTTTGTTCCTGCCTCGGATGCACCGGAGCAGAGCTCATCTCGTTAGTGATGGTTTGGCTTCCCCCCAGGACGTTTTCCTTCTGCTCTTTCCATTCCCCTGCCTTCGGGTCATAGCAGTTGGGTTCAAGCCAGTGCAGCTTATTGGGGAGGGGTGCAGCAATTGAGGGGTTTGGGATGGCCCTTCTCCATGTTTTTTTTCTCCTGTGGAGATGGAATCAGGATGAGCAAAGGGTCCCAAATGCTGCGTTGGTACCAGTGATGCTGGGTGGGCCTGCGTAGCCCCAGCATCCTGCTGCAGGCTTTACCTAAATCGGGAAAAATAAAAATGTAACAGATTGGTGTGGGGGGAAAAATATAGCAGGATTTTTTTTTTTCTCAGATGTCAGAGAAGGTGGGTTTGTGTCTCTGCTGGCTCCGAGCTGGCTCGTCCCCTCCTTTGCTCTTTTGCTGTGGGCTGTGGAGCGGGAGGCTGGCAGCCCTGCTGCTATTCCTGGTGGTGACAAGCTGGTGATGGGAGACGAGGGATGGCAAAAACAAAGTGTAGGGAACATTCATTAGCAATTATCCCTGCTTGCAGCTTGAGCTGGGTGGCTGTTGGGGACATCTGATAGCTACTTAATAAATGTTCAAAGCGCTGGCTCTGGCATGAGGGTGAGTCTGGTGGCTGGTATTTGGAGGAGCCCAGTGCTCAGCTCCCTTTTCCAGCTTCATTTAACCTCGAGCTCTTCCTGTGGGTGTTAAGCTGCCTTGAGATCTGCTTTTCTCTTCCCTCCCACCTAATCTCCTCACAGCTGGGATCTTCCAGACCTGTTAGCAGCAACTGAAGCCCAGCTGGAGAGGTGGGACAAGCAGGGGGGGCAGTGGTTGCGTGGAGGCCGTGTGTAGAGCTGGCTCGTCTGTGGCGCGTTGGTGTGAAGCAGTGGGAGGAGCAGCTCTTGGTGAGCCACAGTGGCTGTTTGCAGCCCACAGAGCCCACTGGCCTCCTACCTGCCTTGTTGCCAGCTGATTACAAGGTGGCAGAAGGTCTGAAAGGAGGCTGAATCTTTTTTTTTCACACTGTAGTTGTATTGCATAACCCCTCTCTTTTGAGCTTCCCTGGTCATCTGCAGGATTGGAGAAGGGTAGGTTTGCTCCTTCTTGAGGAACAATCTGGCCTCTGGACTGTGTTTGTTGTAGCCACCTTCTAAATGCCATGTTGCTTCTAAGTAGAGGTAGTATAAGGCCTGGAGTACCAGCACCTATCTTATTGACACCCCCAGTATGAGAAAGATGAGTGCTGTTGTATTTAAGAAGGGATATCCCCTATCAGACTCCTGACGGGGTTTGATTCTTGGTCTCTGGAAGAGAGGGGAGCATGGTTTCCCTCTGAATTGACCTTTTATTTAAAAAACTGCTGTTGGAGATTGTCTTTACTGGGGATCACAGAATCCCAGACTGGTTGGAGTTGGGAGCAACCTTAAAGTTCATTTCATTTCATCCCTTGCCATGGGGTGAAATGTGCCTTCCACTAGACCAGGTTGCTCCAAGCCCTGTCCAGCCTGAACAATATGACAGGATAGGCTCTGTCCTCTCCCTCTGCCACACCAGCTCTGGGTTTTGGGCTTTTATTCCAGGCTCAGGTTTACTGAAGTGTTGATGGAATAGTTGGGAATAAATTTTTTCTCTGTCTTCTAAACTTCCTGTGTTACAGACAGTAGAGTGACTTGACTGACCTTTCACAGTAGAAACAGTGAGAAATTAGGTTTTGGTACTTAAATTCGGGCAGATTTGGACAATATAACAGAGGCAGACCTGTTTGGTGTCTTGGTGGCAGCGTCTCTGCTGAGAGTGGAGTGTCCTAAATTTCTGTGGGATAAATGAATGGAGTGTACTCATGGAAGGGACTCCGGAAAGAAGGGAGCTGGGCTGTTGGTTTGGCTCAGCTTCTCATCTTCTTCACCTGGGAGCATCCTGACTCTAGGCAGAGGAAAGGCTTATGGCTCTTTCTCGGCTCCAGCCCACAGGAATATTCTGGATTTTTGTTCACCAGGATGAGATAAGAGATTCCTGGGGTAGGTACAATAGGAAACCTTAAATATAGCAGCTGAATGAGGGGCTCCTTCCCTGCCTCCTGGGAGTGAGATGCCAGAGGAAGGACTAAAGCTTTTTAAAATGAAGGACACAAAGGGATTTGGCTCACAGACAGAAATGCGCCCTGGGAGCAAAGATGAAAGGCTGTGGTATGAAAGCAGGAATTCAAGTCACAGTTGTGGCATCCTCCTTGGCCTTGAGATCGGACTGAGCAGGAACTGTTGGAGCTGAAGGCTTGATCTTGGTTTTGAATGAAAGCTGTCAGTGGAGAGATCAGCCAGCTATTGCTTTCATTGCTGATGCCTGTTTGGGAGATGCTCCCGGGATAGGGCTATAAAAGGTGTGAGGCGGACATGGTGGTGTCCAGGTCCACCTGGGAGATGGTGGCTGAGGGGATTTGGGAAGCAGCTGTATGCCATCAGCAGGACCTCTTCAACACCCCCCGTCCTGGCTGCCCCACCTGGCTGAAGAAGCCACGGGCTGAACCAGGTGTAGTGGAGCAGGAAAGGATCACCTCTGTGGCAAGGTTTGGGTAGCCTTTGGTCCTCCAGCCTTGCAGGACCTTGGTCCTTTGGCTTGTCCTCAGGTCCTCCAGCCACAGAGGTGCTACCAGTCACCTGGGTGATGCTGAGAGTGACAAAGCAGTGCCAGCATTTCACATTCTCCAGGCATTGGCCGGGGATATTCACACTGGCTCTTCCTAACCTTCCAAGATCCTCCTTCCCTGCAGATGGGAAATGAAAATCCTTGGCATGGGCATGGAGCAGTGGAAGCAAGTCAAGTAAGGTGACTCAGCCAGAAAAGAACAGAGAGGAAGAAACCTGTCCAAGCCTGGGTCGGTGCAGCAGGGCATTGGTGCATGATGCGGATCAGTGCGGCTCCTCCTCTCCAGCACGGAGCTCCGTGGAGCAGCTGAGTGCTTGTACCTCTTTCTTACTCACTGCACAGCTCTTACATGCTGTTCTAAAATGAGAGGGCTTGGAAACGCTTTCCCTGGTTGATCCAATCCCAGTGTTGGGCTTCTGTAAATCTCCCTGAACTGCTGGCAATGCTGCCAAACCCTGCTGCAGTGTGGGGAGAGTGGGTCGCTCCCTGCTTCCCTCGCCGTGCCCAGCTGTTCCAGGGCAAATCCAAACTCATTTTGGCAGGCCAGTGAGAGCTTTTCAAACACGCAGCCTAGGAGTCATTTGTTAGTAACAAATGGGGGATTTGCCAGGACACGCAGCTCCATCTGGTCTGGCATCCTGTCCCCTCCAGCAGCCTTGATGGATCTGCTCGAGGAAGGCAGGGGAGCAGGGGAAAAAAAAGAAGGTAGTTTTCCCATGGAAGGAAAACCACTTCCGCAGTCTGTTTGAGCAGGGTTTCCTGTGCTGGAGCATCCTCATGGCATGTGCTGGCCTCAGCGCCAGTCAGCACCAGCTCTGTAGCTCGTGGACAATCTGAGGTGAGAGCTGAGATGTACATTTTTTTATGACTGTTTTGCATTTCACCTCTGAATGCCAAGGAGGCTGAGCTGCAGCCAGACAGGATCTTGGTGTGCTTCCTGCATGGAGTGGGTTTTTTCTCCTTTTTTCCCCCGTGGTTAATGAGAGAATCAGTTTTGGAGGTCTTTTTCCAACCTAAATGCTCCTATGATTCTATAATCTGTTTATTCTCTTCCTATAAAATTCTCCCATGTCTTCAGTGTGGTAAAATCCCTTCGCTGACTCCATGTATGGAGCCAGCCCTGAGCTGGCCTCTGAGCCGTCACCTTGGTATGTAGCAGGTGTGTTGCTCACCTTTTATGTGCAGGTGAATATCAAGGAATGTGTGTCCCACAGCAGGACAGTGAACACTCTCCAAATCTAAAATCCTTGTGTTTGAGATTGAGCTTTGTGGGCAACATTTGGGAATGTCCCTAGCTGGGACAGCTGGTGGTGGCCACCCTTCTGGTGGTCATTTCAGGCTTGGGTTTGGCAGGCTGTTTTGGTTGAGGTGCTGATGTGCTGTCCATGACCAGTTAGGGATTAGTGGGAATACTCACATTCCCAGTCATCTGAATCCAGGGATGCATCAGCCTGAAAATCTGACCCTTGCTTGTCCCAGTGAACAGGTGAGCTGGTAGGGCCCCGTTCACCTCCCTCTCAACATCCCAGGGTTCTGACCAGCCTAAATCAAGTGTGCAACCGCAGGGGTATCACAGGTCAGTGCTAAAGGGGGATGAAAGGGGTTTGGGAACACCCAGGGTGAGCAGATCCAAAGAGGCAGCAAGCTCCAGCAGAGGCACGGTGGGAAGAGCCTGAGCAAAGGGCTTGCAGAATAAGATCCAAACCTGGAATTGTTTGTGTTTTTTTTCATTAAAAGTTCTTGAAGTGGTTTGGTCTGAGCTGCTACCACCTCCAAATAACCCATGTCTTGGCTAAGATCCCTCTATTCTTGCCCACTGAGGTCTTTCTGCACCCATGCAGCTGTCCTGACCCTGCTCTCTGTGTCTCTCTGTGTTTCACAGTATCCAGACCTGAGCCAGGAGTCCGGGTCTCCATTTGTCTTTATCTGCACTAATCCCCAGGAGATGGTTCTGAAGTTTCCCATCAAAGGAAAACACAAAATCTGTAAGTAGTAAAGTTTCCCCAGATGCCCCCCCAGCCCTCAGAGCAGGCTCCCCTCACCACCCTGGTTTGCTGTTGCCAGATGAGTTCCCAACCTTTGCCGTCTGCTCTTTGATCTGGAGGTGTTTGTTTAATGGCTTGAATACATCTGTAATATTTTTTTTTGTCTTCAGTTCCCCTTTCCCCAGATGTTGCTTCCTTCCAAATACATGCTTCTTCCTGCCTCTGCAAACACTCAGGGAGTCAAAGAGCAGTCGTGTCAGTGGCTGATCGGCTGCCAGCATTAGCCTGGGTTAGGATAGGAGTCAGTGCAGCAATACCTAGGCAGATCCAGGTAACCTCTGTGTCCTATAGTTCCAAATCACGCTCTGAGGACAGCGAAGGCTTGAACAGCAAGAGCTGCAGGGCCAGATGGATGTTCCCCATCTGCAGGCCGGTGGGATGGGATGTCCTGGCAGAGCACACAGGGAAGCACTGCAGCATCTGTCTGCACTCCACTTGCCAGCGTCGTTAGTCCCTTTTACGAGCTACCAGCCCCTCCGCAGGCTGCCAGTTATTCCTGCCCGTTGCTATAAAAAGGATGGAGGAGGGATGCAGCAGCTGGGGAGCCCGCAGTCAGCTCTGTCCTTATTAGCAGCCTCCCCACCACACAGCCCGGGGAAGGCACCGCACGCGCTTGCAGGGGATGTGAAAAATTAATTTGACGGGCTAAAAGCAGCAGAAGCAGGAAGAGACTTTGCTGTTTATTCAGCAGAGCTGACAACTGGGTGATCTCCCTCCTTTCCACATGGACCCTTCGGCTAGTACCTGGGTTTCAGGAGTGTTGGAATTTATCACGACTGGTTAATCAGGGTTTTTTTTGAAACACAGCAGAGGGTTATTTTTGTTGGTTTTGAGGGTTTTTTTTCCCTCTCTGCTCAGGGAAGCATCTTTCTCCCACAGCCAGTTGTTGGGATGCCCTGCAAAACTATTTGGTTTCTTCCTTGCCCTTTTGAGCAGCAACTGGGAGGTGCATTCAGCCAATGGAGACCAGTCCTTGGAGACCTGCAAGCACTTGAATCTTGCTTGTGGTCCTTCCCCTAGATGGGTTATTCTGAGTGCCAGTGAGCAGGCAGGAGTTATTTAGGATGCAAATCTAAATAACTCTGGGGGAACAGCCTTGTGGCCCTTGCATGCTGGTGCAGTCCCTGCATCCTTTTTTTCCCTTGTTTTAACCTCTCCTTTGCTCTCTCCAGGCTCTCGTGCTCCTTCACTCCCACCTCTGCCTCTGTCTGGCCATGGGTGGGAGAGGGCGAAGCTGCTATGCGGCTCCTGTGCGTCTGCCTCGCCGGGTGCAGGTGCTGCCAGTCCCCTCCCCATCTGTCACATCATCTCCTTTGTGTTGTGACACTTTCCTGCTTGGAGAAGGATCAGTCTAACAGCCTGGAAGAAAGCCGGCTGTGCTGGCGGCTGCCTGTGCTCCCACTCCCACTGCTGGCCCTGCCTTCCTTGCCCTCCATCCCAATAGGAGCTGTCACAGGAGCAGCGCAGGGGGGCTGTGGAGCTGCATGTTCACCTCCCAGAAGGGACATGGTCCGTCTGGGTGATATTTATGACAGCCTAGGGAAGGAGCAGGGAAGCCTTTGACCTTTCATCGGCGCAAGGCGCTGTTTTAATAGAAGCTGGCATTGCATCCCAGGCAGTTAGAAGCTTAATTCTCCCAGCTGGAAGCAGAGCAGAGGGAAGGTGCCAGCTCACATCCCCACCTGGGCTTGCTGACTGCCCTGGTCTCCTTGAAACCTGGCTCAAACCATGACAAAATGCCAGTTTGTCCTATTGGGAAGCCAAGCCAGAGCAGTTTTCCTTGCCAGATAACAGCATGGACCTCGCCACAGTGACATCCGAATGCTTCTCTGTTGCAAATTACTTGTTTCTAGCAGCCTGGTGATGGGAAAAAAACTAAAATGACTCAATTTTTGCTGCCAGGGTCATTGTTTTTGTAGAAGGGATAGGCACAGTTTTGCATCTGGGAGAACAGCTCTCCCCATGTAGTGTTAGTGCATGAGGACAGAGCTCATTGGCCATTCTCATGGGAGATTTCCTTGAATCCAGGCAAAGCTACCTTGAAGCATTACTTAGAAACCTCTCTCCAGCAGCCAGTGGCTGGAAGAGTGCAAGTCGAGGACATGGTGTGAGATGAGAGATCTTGAATCATTGAGCAGAAAGAGCAAGGGACCCTGGGGCTTTGCCTTATTTTTAGCCTTTTCTTGAAGGTTACCTGTGTGGCATGTGGTGTTTGCCAGCTGGAAGAGCAGAGGAGCCTCCCAATGTTTTGGGGTCCAGGAGAAGCAGGCAGGCACATGAAATATAACAGCTCTGGTGACAGTAGGTGGTGTTGGGGGACCATGGAGAGAATGTGAACTTGCTGCATTTCTCCTGCCAAAACCAACCCTGGTGTGGGGACAGGGTGGTCTGACATACTGCTTCTGGATGGACTGGCTCAGCCTTTTTGGGTGCCAATGACTGGAAACAGCAATTGCAAGGAGGGGGCTTCTTCCCCATCCTTAGGTGGTGGGGGGAAAGTCTTCTCTGGGGCAGCCAAGGGGATGGAGGATCTCTGGGACGTCTTCCAAACCATGTTTCAGTTTGTGGATCTGTGGCAGGGTGATGTGCAAACCATCTTTGTTGAACTGGAATTGAGACGTTTTCTTGGTTTGAAGAGAAGGTGTTGGTCATTGACTGGTTAGGAACCATTTTCTCTGGAGAAGCACCTGCTGCTTATGGCACATGGACATTTACCAGCAGATTTTGGAACGGTGGCAGAAGTAGAACTTTGGAGCCTGGTGTATCTAGCCCTATCTCTGTTCCCAGCTACATTTACAGAAGATGGGAAGATGCAGGGGAGCAGCAGGAAGGCAAGTCCTGGGGAGATGTGGCATTACAGAAGGTGACCAGTGTTGGCCGCTGGGGGAGCGGGAGCATCCCTGCATTTTTACAGGCAGGAAGAACAGGACAAGGACACTCCTCTGAGGGAGCACATCACTACGCGTGGTTTCTGGCTTCTTCAACAAGAGTTGCCCAGCATCCCATGTTCCAGTGTTCTGCTCCTCTCCCAGGTGGGAAAGCAGAGCTGGCAGTGAAGCCCCTGAGGGCTGTGAAGGACAAGGAGAGGCAGTGTTTTCTCCAGGTCCCACTGGAGCTGCTGGCTGAGGTTTTCCCTGGTGGCAAAGGCAGCAGGTGGCCTTGGAGCCCACCAACCTAGCACGTGGCAACGTAGAGCAGGTGTCTCCATCACACTGGGTGCCCATTGCACCATCATCCCAAGCTGAGGGTTTGTTGTCCCCAGTCCTGTCTTTTGCCCTGCCATGGAGAGACTCCTCCCTGACATGTTGCTAGACGGTCCCCATCTCCTCCAAGCGTATCCACGCGCATCCTGAGGCAGGCACAGGGATCGGTTTCCCCCCCTGGTAGTGGCAGGCGAGTGCTAGATGTTAATTTACTCTTCTCCTTGCTGAATTTCCCCTTCTCTGGCGTCTCTTGGCCGTGTCGGACACGCTTGCCCCTGGCTCCCTGGTGTCGCGCCTGCGGAGGGAGGCCGTGGCGGCTGGAAACGCCTGGCTCCTCAAGCAGGATAATTGGATGTGACAGGAACACACTAACTAGGAGACCTCGCTGCCTCCAGCTCATTTGCATTGCAAATAGCATTTAAAAATAAAGAGTGATGAGGGTTTGTTGTGTTTTTCTTTTTTTCTTTAATCCCCTCTTTACAGGGAAGCTGGATGCAAAGATCCATCAAGGAGCAAAGAAGGGGTTAATGAAGCAGAAAGCCGTGGGGTGAGCGCCGGAGAGCAGCACTGGTTCCCATGAAGCACCCAACTGCCTCTGAAAGGTGCCAGGATGGTCTTCAGCTCTGGAAAGCAGGTGCAAGATGGATCCCTGATCCCAGATTATTTTTAGGTATCGGTTTATCTCTTGTATTCCAAAATTATTAAAAGAGACATGTTTTCACCAAGACCTGGCCCAACAGCCCTGTGTTTCCAGACAGGTCCCACGCTACAGACAAGGGTGGGTGGGAGATGGAGTTTGACAGGACGTGGTTCAACAATTACTGGCACCCCCAGGAGCAGCAGGTCCCAGAATGGGCATGGGGAGCTTTCTGGCAGCAGGCAGCCCAGCTCCATCCTGGCTTTGTCAGGATCTCCCTCTCCAAAAAGTGCCTTGAGGTGTTTTTGGCTCTATGGGGTCAGACACAGGGAGGATAAGGGCGAGAACAGCCAGAGAGCCTGAGCCCTGCCAAGTGGCGATGACAGGTTTGGGGTTAGAGGTGGGCTCTGTGCCTGCTCACAGGTGCTCTTCCAGCCCTTTGGAATCACTGCTGAGTGCCAACCTTACATCCTTCTGCTGATTTGTACCAAAGCAGCAGCCACCCCCCAGGACCTGGCCCCCAGCAGATGTGTGTAGAACACCTCTGGAATAGGCTGAATTTTGCCTTTTTCTCTGCTCACTCACCCTTGAGCCTCTCCCCACATTACCATGTCCATGTTTATCGTTCACTGGTGTGTACTGGGCTGTGATCCCTTTGTGCTGTGGTGCTCCAGGCTCTGCCTTACCATAGTCTAAGAGTTCTTCCTCATTACCCTGAGCCCACCCTGCTCTGGGGAGGAGGGAGTCATCCCCCCAGCACTCCCAGCATCCCTTCTCCTCCTCTTTCCCAGGAATGCAGTGGGTGGGAGCTGCCTGTTCCACTGCTTGGCACAGTCCCTGGGTGTAGGTTGTCCCAGCCCTCTGCCCCATGGGAGAGCAGGAGGAGGAGGGTGCAAAGTCTTTGTGCTGCAGCACTGGAAATTGTCCCATGCCATTTGCCCTGGGAGTTGTCTTCTGGCTCCATTTTCTGCCTGTGGGATCTCTGAGGTGCTGGAAATGATGGGGTTGGATCCAATGCCCACCCACATTATTCCTCAGTGGGAAAACCCTTGCTGGTGTTTCAGCTCTGAGCTGCCCGCAATTGGCACGGAGTTTATGGTGTGGGAGCTGCTGCTCAATGTGGCCAAGGGTGATGGGATTCTCCTGTTTCCTTCTTCCTCTGGCTGCATCCCTCCATCTGCCCTGTCCGTTGTGTCTCACCACTATGGTCCAGTCAGCTGTGATGGGATTCCTGGAGACTCTCCTTGCATCTCACATGGAGATCCTCCTGTCTTGGTGGATGTCCCTTGAGAGTGATGGAGAATATCTATGATGTCAATAGGAGCAGAGCTGGAGAGGGATGGAGGCTTGGGGAGTCATCCCAGCATCCTGGTGCCTTGGGAAGAAGGAGGCAGGAGAGGCCTGCCTTGTGGGCTGTGTAGGAGAGGTGGGACAGAGGGTTGGAAGTCAGAACCTAGGGAGGAGATGCCAGGTTGGCTCCGGGTGGTGCAGCCCCAGCTCCTGTTCCTGTCCCAGGAGTGCAGCACCATCAGACAAGACCATGATAGAGTGGGATCTTGTACCAGCTCATGATCCCACAAACTCACCTTCCCATCACACCTACTGCCTGTTAATGTCCCCATCCCAAGGTACTGCTTCCCCAGATGGGTCACTCATCCCATCCCTGAGCTAGGCTTTAATATAAGCCCATGATTTGGCTCCATATTAAACCAGATCCATTTCCTATATCTGCCTCTGACAGTGGCTGCTGCCTTGTCACCTCCCTGTCTTTTGTCACTCACAACTCACATCTACCTGGTGCCTGCATGTTTCATCCTTAAGTGTTTCATATCCGCCATTGTTTGTAGGATTCTGTGGGATCTCTGGCAGCCCAGGCAGGCTGGATCACAGGTCCTGCTCGTGGTTGTGGCAAAACATGTCATTGGAGCGATGCCGAGATCATTCCCAGTGGAATTGCCTTGCCTGGCAGGGGTTTTATTTTTCTCCTATATTAGCGGCATCACAATTTTGCCAGGAAAGATCCACTGACCCATCCCTGGTTCATCCTGTGCTCCTGTCTGACACTGGTTTTTCCACCCTTGGAAGCACTGTTCCTGGTCTGAGATTTGATGAACATCAACAACAAATGCCCATAAAACCTTTTACCCAGTCCTTGAAAATACTTCAGTAAAAACTGACCTGGTTTTATTAATACAGATTGTCTTGGAGCCTGCCAGCATTGGCTTTGTGCTGTGTGAGAACAGTTTATCAGGATAAGGAAGGATTTCTCCTCTTTCTCTCTTTTGAGGTGTAAGAATTCTCTTGTCATCCCTCTTTTCCTGTTGCTTTAAACATCTTCTGGCTCCCTCCTACCTGCCCCAGGCCCAAAAGCTGGTGAGACACCCAGACCTCTGGCCTTTTTGGCATCACCCTCTTTGCCAGGGATTTGGGTCTTGTGCTGTTCTTGTTTGGGGCAAAAAGCATCAGAAGAAATTGTCATCTCCTTCAGTGCTCTCCTGAATCCACACTGGATGGTGGCACACTCAAGGAATGGTGGCACCTCTTCGGGCTGGAATACTTACAGCAGACCCTGGCTGGGTGGAAGGGGCTGGTACTCCCCTCTCCATCTGCAGATTCGTGCATGTTCCTGTGCCATGCTCGGCACTGACAGATGCCAGCTTGGATCCTGCATCCCATCTCCCATTAGCACTGCGTGCTGCACTGGTTCACCTTCCTGGTTTTGGGGTGCCATGGAGACAGGACTGGAACATCTCCACTGAGGTGAACCCCCCCCCCCCCGAACAGTGGGGCTGATGCTGAGGGAAAAAGGAGTGCGCCTGAAGAGGAGCGGAGTTTTTATATCGTCCAGGGCTAGGGTTGAGAGGAGCTGGAATTTCCTCCCTCATCAGCAAGGCTGGTGCTGAGGCTTTGGGAGGGAAGTAGAGAGTTTAGGGAACATGTCACCTCCAGGGCATGAGAATGGCTGCGGCCCCAGGTGCTCTTTCCATCCAGAAGAGTGTTTGGAAAGGAAAAGTGGCAGCGTGGGGCACGGTGTGCTGGATTTTGAGGTAGGTGTGGATGCCCCGGAGTGGTGATGATTCCCGCACCCTGCCTTTCTGTGCTGGCTCAGGGAGCTAAAAGCGTGACCTTGAATTACGCGTGCCGTGCTGCGGTCCACGACCCCGCTCGAGCGTGAAAACCTCCCAACATTCCCCTCCGCCATTTCCGAGGAGGCACTACAGCAGCTCCGGCTCCTAAGGAGTGGAATCCTCCGCTCCGGGCTTTGTCCTGTCTCCACTCCCGGTTCTTCAGGCGGTTATCCGCATCCGGGTGTTTTCCCCCGGTGCCCCCCGCCGCCCGGGGACGCCGCTCCACGTTCCGCCGCCCCCGCGTTTGCGCCGTGTGCGCCCCAGCCGCCGCCGTCGGAACCGGCGCGGCCCGCGGCGCGCCTCACGCGTGCGGCCCCTGCCGCCCGGCCCTGCCCCGGCCCCGGCCCGCAGACGGCCGTCCCACTCGCGACCCACATGGAGCGCACCTAGTGCGTATACCCCCGCGACCGTTGAGTGCGCGCGCCGTCCTTGCCCCCTCGCCACCGGCCGCCCCGCCGCGGGCGGGGGGGGTGGTGGCGGTTGGTGTGTGTGTGTGTGTGGTGGGGGGGTGCGGTTGGGGCTCACCCTCGGGTACCCCCCCGGCCCTGTCCGCACGGTCTGGGCCCGGGCCCGCCGTCGTGAGCCTGACCCCCTTGACGGGGATAATGTGCCCTCCCTCCTTCTTCTCTGTGACCCCCGGGAAACGCGGCCTGCCCCCCCCCCTTCCCTCCCAAACCGTGACCCTTACAAAGCGACGGGGCTGTGGGTACCCCTCCCCCCCCGGCCAGTGGGAACGTGAGTCCATTGCCCTCCTCTGTTACCCCGGGATTGGGCTTGCCCCCCCCCTGGACCCTTGGGGACTCTGCGTGTCCCCCACCCCTGCTACCATCGTGAGAGCTAGGATATAGATCCCTCTCCGCTCCCAATCCCTTGATCTCTGGGATGGCAGGCCGGATCCTGCCCCCCGGACCGTTTGTATACGAGGGTTCTTTGTGCCCCGTCCCCCCTCCCCGTAGCACGGGGGCGGTTGCGGGTCCCTCCGTGGCCGTTGGGGTCGGTCCCCTGGGTGTTGTGGCCGTTTGGGGGTCGGGTGGTCCCCCCCAGGGGGTTTCGATGGGGACCCGCGCTTGGTTGTTGGCCGGTGCGGGGCCAGATTGGTCGCTGGGTGCCTCGTGGGGGGGTCCCGGGTTCCCAGCGTGTGGTGGCGTTTGGCTGGGCAGGGGGGGTGGTCCCCGGGGTTTGGCGTTGGTGTGGGGTCGGGTTGGTGGGGGTGGGGATCCCCCCGCTGGGGTCACCGCAAGCCCGGTTTTCGTGGGAATGGATCGGGTTTGTGGGGGGGTGGATGCAGCGGGGAGGGTTTCTAGAGAGGATAGCGGTGTTTCCTGGGCGGAGCGGGGTGGGTCGCTCGTCTTGACCCCCCGCCTGCTGTGTCAGGGAAGTTGATTTTGGTGGGCAGAGGAGCTAGCGTGAGAGGTGTAGTGTTTCCTCTCTGACCGCGAGATCTTTTGTAGTGCTCGGTTGTGGATTGCGTGCGGGCACAAATCCCGGAGATTTAGAATGTTCCGCCAATGCGTTTTAGCGTGAGTCCCCTGTTGGAGGGTTTGGGTGGGTGGGTCATACTGCCGAGAGCGGAGCCCTGCGGGTTGCGGCCCCCGCTGGGGCCGGCGTGGTGCCGCCTGCGTGGTGCAGGACGAGCCGCCCTCCATCAAGGTCTTCTTGAGCCCCGTCGTGTGGCCTGTTGGGGCGATCTGGAGGTGACCCCCGCCGTTGTGGTGGACAAACGTGGCCGGGGGTTCCCGCGAGGCGGGGTTGGCCGGCGGGGCAAGCGCCATCCTGCGTGCCTCCTGCCCGGTGGCCTCCCGTGTGTCCACGGAGAAGGTCACAGGTTCAGGTCTGGTCCTTGCGAGACTGGCCTCCCCCTCCTCCTCCCAGCAGCCTTTTCCTTTTGCCTTTCCTTTCCTTTTTCCCCCGCTTTCTGGGAAGGCCCGTTCCCCTTTGAGGAGGCGTTAGACTCTCATTTTCCAAAGTGTGCAAACCGAAGAGCCCCAGGGGGCTGTTTTCCCCCCCTCGCGTGCCGAGTATCCAATGGAGTGCCGGGTGTGGGGGCGGGTTCTTTTGGGCTCCATCGTGTGCAGTGCATTCCGTCGGTGCCTGGACAGCCTAAGGATAGAATCCTATTTCCACGGCTTGTGTGCGATGCAGCTCCAGCATCAGATGATGGCGCGTGCACGAGTAGATTTCGTAAGGCTCTTTGTTGGGCAGCGACGCGAACCGGCACATGCATCGTCACTTCAAAATCCAGGGCAGCTTGATTTTTATTGATTAGCTTGGTTTGACCAAACTGAATTATATTGTTATTTATTGTTGGGGAAGCGGGTTTCAGTCGGCAATACACAAACCCTTGCCTTTTTATGCCCTCGTGTTTGTCATCAATGAGTTTTCTTCGTCTTCCTTGGTGTAGGTAGGAGTCAGGTGAGATAGATGTGTGGCAGTGCTGGGGAACGTGGGCGGCGCTCTTGTGGAAAAGGACAAGGAGTTTGTAATGTTTCACCCTGGACGTGGCCTTTGGGCACACATGTCGGAAGGGCTGCCTCTGGTGTAGAGCCGACAGGAGAAATTAATTTATCAAGCAATTGGAATGACCTGTAATGAGATGGCCAGCGCATGGGGAGGTGGTTTTAATTCCTTTCTCCAAGCCAGGCAAACTTGACTTGGTCTGTGTGTTTGGTGAGCACCAGTAAGCTGCTCATAGCCTCAGGGGCCATTTGTGGTGCTGGATGTGTCTCTTAAACAACTTGGTTATCTCTCGTGTGCGTAAAGGGTGTGATTTTCGGGGGGGGGAATCCATCTGTCTGTCTGGCACCGCTCTGTGCTGGGTGGTAGCCCAAATAATCTCAATCTCTCCTTTCCCTCAGTTTTGCCCAAAGTCCCCTTCACACTTCCTTGCTCCTGGTTTTCTTATGTTGGTGGTGATGGCATTGTTTCTTCTTCTGGGTCTTCTGCTCAAAGGGCTTTTTCTGTTTCCCGGTAAATTGAGCTGCTGAAGGGTGCATTTCTGGAAGGAAAGCTGGCGAAATGCAGTGTCTGGTGCTTCTGCAGCAGGTGGTGGATGCTACTCAGCAGTCGTTTAGTGGTGTGGGCTTTATTTTGAATTAACAACGAAGGACATTTAACCGGAGTGTTCACGCGGTGCTTGCGGTCGGCTTTGTTGTGATTCTTCGTTGAGATACAGGGGTGCTGGGGCCGTTGGAGATGTCAAAATCGCCTGCATGTTGTGCTGGTTTACGGTGGTATGCGTAATTGTTGATTGCAAATATTAAAGAAAACCAGGAGCTGAGCCGTGTGTTGCTTTCTAGCGCTTTCCACGTGACTCGGTGAGCGCAGCCGGGGTCCTGGCCCCCCGCCGAACGCCTGCATGTTTCATCCTTAAAAGTGTTTCATATCCGCCCATTGTTTGTAGGATTCTGTGGGATCTTCTGGCAGCCCAGGACAGGGGCTGGATCACAGTCCTGCGCGTGGTTGTGGAAACAGTCTTGGACGCGATGCCGAGATATTCCCAGTGGAATTGCCTTGCCTGGCAGGGGTTTTATTTCTCTCCTATATTAGCGGCATCACAATTTGCCAGGAAGATCACTGACCATCAGGTTCATCCTGTGCCCCTGTAGACACTGGTTTTTCCACCCTTGGAGCACTGTTCTGGTCTGAGATTGATGAACTCAACAATAAATGGCCATAAAATTTTTTACCCAGTCCTTGAAAATACTTCAGTAAAAACTGACCTGGTTTATTAATGCAGATTGTCTTGGAGCTTGCCAGCTTGGCCTTGTGCTGTGTTGGAACAGTTTATCAGGATTAATGAAGGATTTCTCCTTTTCTCTTTGTGATGTGTTAGGAATTCTCTGATCATCCTCTTTCCTGTTGCTTTAAACATTCTTATGGCTCCTCCTCACTGCCCCAGGCCCAAAAGATGGTGAGACACCAGACCTCGTGCCTTTGGGAGCACCCTCTTTGCCAGGGATTTGGTGCTGTGCTGTTCTTGTTGGGGCAAAACATCAGTTAGAAATTGTCATCTACTTCAGGCTTCCTGAAGCCACAATGGATGGTGGCACACTCAAGGAATGGGGCACCTTCTGGTGGAATAATTACAGCAGACCCTGGCTGGGTGGAAGGGGCTGGTACTCCCTCTCCATCGCAGTTGTGCATGTTCCTGTGCCTGCTCCTGGCATGACAGAGCCAGCTTGGACTGCAGCCATCTCCCATTCGCACTGCGTGCTCACTAGTTCACTTCCGGTTTTGCGGGTGCCATGGAGGGACCAGGACTGGAAATCTCCACTGAGGTGAACACTCCCCCCCGAACAGGGGGCTGATGCTGAGGAAAAAGGATGTGCGCCGAAGAGGAGCGGAGTTTTTATATCGTCCGGGCTAGGGTTGAGAGGAGCGGAATTTCCTCCTCATCAGCAAGCTGGCTGGCTTTGGAGGGAAGTAAAGAGTTTAGGGAACATGTCAACTCCAGGGCTATGAGAATTGCTGCTGGCCCCAGGTGCTGTTCCATCCAGAAGAGTGTTTGGAAAGAAACGTGGCGCGTGGGGCACGGGTGTGTGGATTTTGAGGTAGGTGTGGATGCCCCGGAGGGTGATGATTTCCCGCACCCGCCTTTCGGTGTGGCTCAGGGAGCTAACAAGCGTGACCTTGGGAAACCGTGCCGGGCTGCTGTCCACAGGACACAGATCAGAGCGTGAAACACCCCCAAAAGGATTCCACCCGCCATTTCCGAGGAGGCAATACAGCAGCTCCGGCTCCTAAAGGCAGCAATCTCCGTACGGGCTTTGTCTGTCTCCGGACTACGGTCTTCAGG
The DNA here is from genome assembly GCA_018697195.1 of Certhia americana. Classification (NCBI taxonomy): domain Eukaryota; kingdom Metazoa; phylum Chordata; class Aves; order Passeriformes; family Certhiidae; genus Certhia; species Certhia americana. Next base: position 16,319,991 of record CM031866.1, on the reverse strand, counting down.
CGGTGTATCCGCTCGTGTTTTCACGCCGCCGGGGCCGCCGCTCCACGTTCCGCCCTTCCGCGTTTTGCGCCGTTTGCGCCCGCCCCGCCCGGCGGACCCGGCCGCCGGCCTGCGCGGCAGACGGCTCAGGCGATCGTGGCGGCCCGGCCGGCCGGCCCGGCCACGGCCCCACGGCAAGCAGCGCGGCCCCGGCAGCGCGACCACACATGGAGAGCAACTAGGCGGATACCCCAGAGAGCCGGTCCTTTGATACCCGTGATTGTGCGGCCCGGCCACGGCCCCGCGCCCCGCCGCCCCGCCGCGGGCGGGGGGGCGGTGGTGGCCGGGGGGTGTAGTGTGGGGGCCCTGTGGCGGTTGGGGCTCCCCTCGGGTACCCCCCCACCGGCCACCCTTCCGCCCGGGCTGGGCCCGGGCAGCCGTCGGGGAGCCCGTGAGCACCCGGGACGGGATATGTGAATCCCTCCTTCTTACCTGTGGACCCAACCGGCCAGACGCGGCTGCAGACCCCCCTTCCCCCCGGTGACCCTTACGGGGCTGTGGGTACCCCTCCCCCGGGACCATTGGGAACGGGAGTTCCATTGCTCCTCTGTGACCCCTGGGATTGGGGCTGTGCCCCCCCCCCCTCCGGGACCCTTGGGGAGTCTGCGTGTCCCCCCACCCCTGCGACCATCGGAGACGAGGATATGAGCCTCTCCCTCCCTCCCTGATCTCTGGCCGTGGGGATGGAGCTCCGGGAGCCTGCCCCCCGGGACCTTTGGAGACGAGGGTCTGTGTGCCCCTGTCCCCCCTCCCCGTGAGCACGGGGGCGGTTGCGGGTCCCTCCCGTGGCCGTTGGGGGTCGGCTCCCCCGTGGGTGTTGTGGCCGTTTGGGGGTCGGGTCCCCCCCAGGGGTGCGAGGACCCGCCTTTGCCGTCGCGAGGGTCGCGCTCGGAGTCCCGGGGTCCCCAAGGCTGCTGGCAGGGGGTGTCCCCCCGCGTGGGGTCACCGCCAAGCCAGGTTTTGTGGGAAGGATCGGGTTTGCGGGGGGTGATGCCGGCGGGGAGGGGTTTCTAGAGAGGATAGCGGTGTTCCTGGGCGGAGGCGGGGGGTCGCTCGTCTTGACCCCCGTCTCTGTGCAGGAAGGATTTGGGGGGCAGAGGAGCAGAGCGAGCGGAGGTTTCCTGGACCCCAGATCTTTTGTAGTGCCGGTAGGGGATTCTCGGCACAAATCCCGGGAGATTAAATGTTCCCCAATGCGTTTAGCGAGTCCCTGTGAGTTTGGGGTGGGTCAGACGCCGAGAGCGGAGCCCCTCCGGGGCAGCACCCCTGGGGCCGGGCTGTGTGCCGGCTGCTGCAGGACGAGCCGCCCTCCATCAAGTCTTCTGAGCCCCCGTTGGCCTGTGGGGCCGATCTGGAGGTGACCCCGCCGGTGACAACGTGGCCGGGTGTCCCGCGAGGGCTGGGGTGGCCGGCGGGGCAAGCACTCCTGCCGTGCGCTCTCCCTCCCGTTGTGTACACGGAGAAGGTCACAGGTTCAGGTCTGGTCTGCGAGACTTGGCTCCCCTCCATCTCCCAGCAGCCTTCCTTTTGCCTTTCCTTTCCTTTTTCCCCCCTTTCTGGGAAGGCCCTTTCCCTTGGAGGAGGCGTTAGACTCTCATTTTCCAAAGTGTGCACCGAAGAGCCCCATGGGCTTTTTCCCCCTCCTCCGGAATATCCAAGGATGCCGGTGTTGGGGCTGGCTTTTGGGCTCCATCGTGTGCAGGCAGTTCCTCGCCTGGACATCCTCAGGAAAACCTATTTCCACGCTTTGTGCGATGACTCCAGCATCAGATTATGCCGCACATTTCTAGCTCTTTGTTGGCAGAACGCGACCGCACATGCACGGCACTCAGAAAATCCAGGCAGCTGATTTTATTGATTAGCTTTTGACCAAAACTAATTTATATTTTATTATTTTGAAGCTGTTTCTGTCGCAATACACAAACCCTTGCCCTTTTATGCCCTCGTTCATCCAATGAGGTTTTCTTCTCTCCTGTGAGGAGGAGAAGGGAGATAGATGTGTGCAGTGCTGGGAACGCGGCGTCTCTGTGGTGGAAAAGGACAAGGATTTAATGTTTCACCTGGACTGGCCTGGCACACAGGGCAAGGGCTGCCTCTGGTTAGAGCCACAGGAGGAAATTAATTATCAAGCAAGTTGGAATGACCTGTAATTGAGTATGGCCAGAGCATGGGGAGGGGGTTTTATTCCTTTCTCCAAGCCAGGCACTTGGACTTGGTCTGTGTGTTTGGTGAGTCACCATTAAGCTGCTCATTAGCCTCAGGGGCCAGTGTGTGTGCATGGATGTGTCTCTTAACATACTTGTTATCTCTCTGTGTGCGGAAAGGGGTGTGATTTTCGGGGGGGGAATCCATCTGTCTGTCTGGAGCTCTGTGCTGGGTGGTAGCCCCAAATAATCTCTCCCTTGCCTCAGTTGCAAAGTCCCTTCACACTTCCTTGCTCCTGGTTTGTCTTATGTTGGTGGTGATGGCATTGTTTCTTCTGCCTCAAAAGCTTTTTCCCTGTAAATTGAGCTGAAAAGGTGCATTTCTGGGAAGAAGGCTTGCAAATGCAGTTGAGGTGCTCTCACATGGTGTTGGATCTACTCAACAGCTTGTGTGTGTGTCTTTATTTTGAATTAACAACAAGGACAGACCAGAGTTCACTCGGTCTCGTTTATTCTCTTGGAGAACAGGGCTGCCTTGAATCAAAAATCGCCTTCAGGTTATGTTTACGGTGTATTCTTAATTGTGATTGCATAAATTAAAGAAAACCAGGAGCTGCCTGGTCTTTCTAGTGCTTCCACGTGGGCATCCTTCCCCAGACAAAGTGGATGTGTCTGTGTGTGTTGTGTCTAGGCCACAACAGGTGGGAGACCCACATCTGGGATCCCACTTCTGGACTCAGTTGTTGGTGGTTGAGGACCGAAGTCATGTGTCGTGCCTGATTTAATTGGCATATCTGGGGTGTAAGGATCTCTCTCTGCATGCTTGTGGTGGGAAGAGGAAGAGTTTTGAGCTCGACCTTGGCTTTGCTGGGAGTGGGGATGCACCTCGGCACTGTCCCACCGCACCCTGCGCAGCACAGCTCTGATTGGGATTAGGGCCTGTGGGCGCTGATGCAATACTAGTCCCAGATGTAATGCAATAAGCCTCTTTGTCCCCTTTATCCAGAGCATTATGTAAATAAGATGGTATTTATGGTCCCAGGTATGTTGTTCCGGGGCTGTGTGACATCCTGTGTGTGCAGTGATGCCCTTTGAGTGTTGGCTCCGTTGTTGGTGTTCCTGGCCAGAGACAGGGACCTGCCAGGGGCAAGTAGTGAACAGGCATTTGCTTCTGGGGAGCGTGTCACATGCTGGCTCCCTACAGAGAGGAGGTGAGGCTGCAGGTGACCTTGCCAGGAGCTGGTGACAGTTTAACTGTGTGCAGTTGCTTGTATGTGATGAAGGCAGCGAGCGGATCAGTGCTGGAATCTGTGGGGTGGTTGCCCACTGAGGTCATGGAGAAGTCCATGGTTATCATAGCAGGCTTCCTGCAGGATACGGACTGCTGGTTCCCCAACCTTGCAGGTGGGAGAGTCATGTGCCTGTTCCCAAACCTGTGTTCAGTAGTTTGTGGAGATGTTTTTTTGGGAAACACCACCTGGAGATGGCCTGGACTGTTTGCAATTCTTCTGTGATGCCTCTTCTAATGCTTCCTGGGCTCTCTGGGCATGGGGAGAGCTTGTCATTTTTGCTTGGATCTTCCCTGCTTACTTGGGAAGATCCTAATTTGGCTGCTTGTGGCAGTGGGTGGAGGGATGAGAATGCCATTGCATGGGGGTGCTTGGCTCTGTCAGGGTTTGGGGTTGGCGTGGGGGTGTGTTGAGGAGCCCATGTGGGTGTGAAGCACCTTTTCTAAGATCAGGGGCCGGGAGATGGGCTTAGAGCATGCAACTATCCTGGGAACTCCTTGGTGGCCACGTGTGGCTCCTGAACCAGAGATTTGGCCACCCTGGCAGCAACTGGTCTGCTTTATGTCCCCATGCTGGGCTGACCTGGATGAGGAAGCGTGTTGCTTTGTGTTGGGAAAGGGCAGGAAAAGAGATCCCATTGGGATGTGGCTTATTTTGCCATGCAGATGCTCTTTCCTGCTACCGAGGGTCGGTGCCTTGAGGTATGACATTGCGTCAGAGGAAGGAGTGAGGTTCAGCTTCAACAATCTTACAGTAAGAAAATAGGGAATAGCTGCCTGACCAGGAAACTTGCTCTGTGACTCCAGTTGCTCTTGTGATTGATTTTTTTCTTTAAAGAAAACCAATTCCCATCTGCATTTGGGTGAAAAATCAGTTTTTGTGATGAGCCCAAGAGGTTGTTTTGTTTTCGCTGCAGCTGAGTGTCCTTCACATGCACAAAACCCACTGACGTAGCTGCTGAGCGTCAGCTCAGATGTGGTGTGAGTGGTATGAAAGGATGCAAGTGCAGTTTTTTGTGGTTGAATAAGGATAATTTCAGGACAACCTTGATATTTTTTTATTGAAACATTAAATGCCCGACTTCTACAATTCATTGCCATGTTCTTGGAAAAGGAAAGATGATGTTGTTGCTTTATGCTTCTCTTTCCCCAAGCACAGAAAGGTTTTGTGGCATTGTTTTTTTCCTCTAAGCTGTTCTTGGGTCGCTCATTGTTCCAGTGGCTGGAATGATGAGATCTCTACAGAGCTCCATCATGTGTGATGGGGCTATGCTGATATAAGGATAACAAAATTGATTTTAATCAATTTTCTGAGCCCAAAGATATGACTTGGAGTTTTCCTGTTGCTTCTCCAAGGGGATGAAGGGTGAATCAGGAGGAGTGTGCTGTGCAGCTTTAAAGAAGTGAAAAGGAGGTGTGTAATGTCACTGACAGTAACCACTATGAATCCAATAAGAGAGGAAGAGTCTTGCTCATCTCTGGGAGAATTACTTCTCCTTTCCCAAAGGTTTAGTAGTCTTGTTGAAATTTCTTCTTGTCTTGAGGATTTCTTGTTTATCTTTGAGAGGGTTTCACATCTAATCTGCACCTTCCCTCTGCATTCGTTGCCACAAGTAATTCCAAGTGCACTAGGACTCCCCAAATAAGCCCAGCCCGCTTTGATGCATGGTTTTCATTGGGTTTTATTGTATTCCTGTGCGCTGGCTAATTCACAAAATTCGGCAATTTGCAATGGGTCATTAGCACGAATTAGCAACTTTCTGATGGATATCAGAGCTCTGCAAATGTGCTGTATTAATCTGGAAGATACACCTATTTATTATCCCTCCCAGGGAAAAAAAAAAGGGATTTCTCGGCATGGTACTTGCTCTGCTTGCATTTGTCCCTGTCTGCATCTGCCTTCCCTCCTCCTTTACTTCACAGTCTGGTTGTTTTTTTCCCAAAGTGTTCCCAGGCTGATGATGTGACAGGAAGAGGGATTACAGCCGCACGCACTGGCCTTGCTTCAAAGGGAGCCTCAGCTTTGGGAGCCAAGGTGCCCTAATTGGTTATCGAATGAAGGGAATTAAAGGCATTAATAGGTGAAGTGGCAGCTCCTTCGGTTTTGGAGCGGTGGAGAGATGTTCATCCTCTTCTGAAGGCTGGGTAACAGCCAAGGCTGGCTGTATACTCTGCTCCTAGAAGGAAAGATAAAGGAAATAAAGCCCAGAAGCTCTCCCTTCCCTGGGAGCAAGCAAACCAGTGGCTGTCCGTCCTCTCTGACCAGTGCTGCTGTGTCCCTCTCCTGTCGAGACGGGACTGTGGCTGGGAGACACTGCTCAGCTGGGATCACTCTGGTGCCCTTCCTTTGGATGAAGAAGATGGAAAAGAGATGTTGATTTGATGCAGAGTGGCAGTGCAGCCCATGGTTTGCTGTTCCTGCTGTACCTCTGTGAAGGGTGATCCTTGTTGGATACCTGCATCTCTGCGACCATGAGAACCCAGTTTAGGACTGGGTCCATGATGGGGCTGGGGGACAGCAGGGAGACCAGAGCAAGGTGAGGAGCCACGCTGCCTCTGGAGCCCTGTAAGGAAAGGGAGAAAATGGCCAGTTCAGTAGTGACTGCCCTCAGCAACACCCTGGGCTCGGGATGTTGCCAACACCTGGGTGCCTTCCTGTATCCCTGCTGACAGCATTGGGTGAGCAGGGGAAAAGGGCAAGTTCCATTTTCTGGCACTTTCTCCAGTGCTTATTTATGCCCATTGGTTGTCTTTGGTCTTCACCAGGTCTTCTTTCTTCCCATCTCCCTGACTGATGCTTCAAGGATCTTTCCTGGTCACATCCATCTTGCTGCTTCCTCTCACTGCTGGCGATCTTCCAGCCTGCATGGAATGCTGAAGTTTGGGAACCTCTTGGATTATTTTTCTGTGCCCTCTACCCTCTTCTAGGCAGTGCTAAAGGACAGGCCACCAGTTCAGATACCTTTAAGCCTCTTATAAATCAGTTCACTTCTGTGTTGGGGTTAGCAAGGAGGTAACTGCACTGGTTTTAAACCCACACAGCTCTTCCACCTTCCCAGTTGAAACCAGCTCTGTTCAAGGGACAGTCATTCCCCAGGTTTATCACTATGGGAAGCATTGCAGTGCCAAGCAGATTGGCTCAGATGTCTCGTTTTGAGTGTTTAATGTTATTTTTGGCACCAGCCAGCAGCGACACGGCTGGCTGGGCTCAACAAGAATGGCCTTTGTGGTGGTAGAGGAACACCAGAGCCATGTCTGGTGCTGCCGGAATGCACTGGCTTGTCTGGGGTAGACTCACCCAAAGGGCTTCCCTGTTAATCCTGGCTGGTTATTGCTCGTGGTGGTTCTTTGCTTTTGCTGCTGTGTAGCTGCCAATGGTCTGTGTGTCCGCTTTTGACAGCCAAACCCTGTGGTGCTGCTGCTCTACTCCTCTGGCTCTACCAGTGCCTGCCAGGGACCTGCTGGGTACCAGCGATGCTGTGACACCGACAGGGTGGCACGTGAGGATCATGGGGCTAGCAGGAGGTGCAGATTTTAGGTGAAGATGGGGCTGTGTTTCTGGTTCTTGTTAAACCATCATGTGCAGGTCTGGGCATGGCAGTTACACAGGGGTGCCTTCCAGCATGCAGACAGAACAGCTAGGGCTAAATCTTTGTTTTCCTTGTAAATCAGGGCAGCCCTGATTCAGGGTAGGTGTGAGAGAGCAGACCTTGCAGGAAGGAAGCTGCTCTGTCATTCTACCTACTGAATACTTTTTCTCCCACACAGGTGGGTTTTTTAATTCCTCTTTCCCTATACAGCCGAAAGTTTAGACACTGGGCACCAGTTTGTACTTGTGGATTTGGGTAACGTTTGGGATCTCTTAGAAAGATCTTGGCCATATTCAGCTGCCTGATATTTTAGAGTCTGCAAGGTCATGCTCGCTGGAAGATGTCTGTCCTGGCATTTTTGGATGAGCGGTCTGTGGTCCAGAGTCTGAGCCTTACTACTCCCTGCTTATCTCCATGGCAAAGGCTTGGGAAGGGAATGTGGCTCACACAGGTCCCTGCTGTCAGAGCTGTAACAAAGCCCTGGCATGACTCTTGCCTGCTCATGCTGTGCCTGATGCTCCTTCAGTCCATGCCACTGTGTTATCGTAGCACTGTGGCCTTTCCTGCAAACCTGGCTCCTGCCTGGCAGGAGGTCAGTCAGCTTTTTGCAGGGGTGCTGTCTGTGCAGGCGCATTGCTGGACTTAAGGACACCTGCAAAGAGGAGCCATATGGAGAAGTCAAGGGGCAGCAGATAAAAATTGCACTGGGAGAGGTTTCATCTCAGCATAAGAAAGGAATTTTTTACAGCCATTCCCTGAAACAGCCCCCTCTGGGACACTGTTAAGAGTCCACACCGGTGGAGGTTTTCAAGACATGACTGGACAGGGTCGTGACCTGTTCTGCCTTTTTCTCAAAAGGTTGCAGCTGGTGACTTTTCAAGGTCCCTTACAACCTGCTCTGCTCTATGGTTCTATGACCTGAGTCATGTAGACATGTATGTTCAAGCTTGTGTGTAAACGATGGTGCTTGCTCAGCTTCCCACCAGAGAAGTGACTCCAGCAGTGCAATTCAGCAGAGAGTGAGCAGATGTTCCAAGTTTGCCAGCCATCCTTCACAGGAATGGAATGGAGAGTTTGTTGCCTTGGGTCTCTAGGTATCAATGTGCCTCCTACTTGACCTGAGTACCATGTGATGGTTCTCTTGCTGATAGTTTTCTTGAAATATGAAGCTCTTGAACTTCCTTGTAAGTCAGTGGAAGAAATGTGAGCTGTTTTTTATTCAGAAGTACATACAGAAGTGGTACCTTGAAAAAAATGCACAAGCTGAGAGACATCAAATAATTGTAAATCTGAAGAACTGCAGAGTCTCAAAGCATGAATAGACAAAAAATTTGGACTTTGGTGATGGCACTTGCAAAACTGATGGGAGGATTAAAGAGGTGCTTGTCCCAGTTTTCCCCATTTCACTTTATAAAGGAAAGCCTGAAACTCTTGGTCCTCTTTGTGTTCCCCCTTTCTGTGTGCCTTGTGTATCAGGGCTGTGTGTAGCCTGTTAGGAGTTGAGGGAAGTGAGGTGTTCTCAAGAGGGTGTCTTTGCTAGTCAGACATGTTCAAGAACTGTGGGTTTTTCAGTTCTAGATTGCGTTGATTCTCGTGGTATTGAGGTTATAGAAGTGTCAGTAAGAAGCAAATGCTAGGTTTTACCTATTCTGGTATTTTCCTCAAGCACTGGCACCGTGTGTCTTCTTTTATATTGACAGCTTTGCTGGACATTGTCATGTGCTGCAGTTGTGTGGAGTTTAGCTAGAAAAGTCATGTTTAAAGGTCTTGAGTGAATGGGAGTGAGGCTGAGATTGAATTTTGATCCCAGGAGCATCTTTTGCCTGCTGATGAATGTCCAGTTGAGGCCTGAGTGTGTATTTGGGAGCTGGTGGGTGTCGTGGCTGGTAAGTCTCTGGAGCTTTGCTTCAGCTAGGGTGATTGCCTGGCTGCCCTGCACCAAAGTGGTGTCTGCTCACCTCTTCACTTTCCTCCATCTCTAGCCTCTTCCAGTGACCTTGTATGTCCTGCTTTTGTCATGCCTGGACTGAAGTATTTCAGGCTTTTCTCAAGAATGCCAGCAAATGACTCATCGAGTGCTACCCTGTCTCAGGTTCATCTCCAGTGTCAAGGCTCAGCCTCTGGAAACTTGGGAGTCCTGGCCTAAGTTTGTCGGTGTCTCTCTCAGTGCTCTGGCTGCAGTGCATGCTGGAACATGTAGTCTGGATGGGGTGCACCTCCATATTAAAAAAAAGAAGGGTAGCTCCATTTTATTCAAATTGGGTTCAGCCTTCTCCCTCCTGGCAGCTTGCTGACGCTGTCCCGCTTCAGTGGCCTGAGAGCCACTGAAGTTCTCCGGGTGCCTTGTGTGAGTGCAGAGGCGGGAGCACAGCTCCTCCATTCAAAATCTTGCTTAATTCCACATTGAACAGCCTGTTTTGAAGCTCTGCGCCTTGGCGTGTTTTGCAACAGCTCGGACTCCCGCAGGGCGCAGGCGGTGGAGGGATCCTGCCCCCGTTGGGTGGCAGTTCTGGAGGGTGTCATGGCAAATCTCCTTTGTCTGCTACAGCCTGACTGATGTCTGGGGGAGAGTGAACCCTCCTCCCCTGCGTGATTTCTTGAGCTGAAAGCAGCAAGTGAGTGAGGAAGCTCCTTTGTGCAGATTTCTCCGTCTCCTCTTGTTCGTGCCAGCTGGCTTGCGTTCAACATTTCTCTTTTTTTCTCTCTCTCTTTTTTTTCTCTTCTCTCTCCCCCAGCTCTAGAGAGAGGGGGCGGGGAGAAAGGGAACATCTTAAAAAGAAATCTGCAGAAAAGACATGGGAGTTACTTAACAAAAATCCAACCCAAACAAGCCCAGCTGGGGGATTACAGGCGCGGCAGTAGGAGCTGAGTGGGGAGTGAGCGCAGCAGCGTGGGGGAGGCAGTGTGTCCCCCCCACCGCCCCGAGTTTCTTTAGTCGTAAAAGGAAACAAAAAGGGATCTCATGCAGAGGCAGTGGATGGGGAGAGCAGGCGGCTGGCTGCCAGCGGCTGGAGGAAGGGCCTCGGCACTGCAGCCCCTAGTGCTGCTGCCTTAGCTGGGGCTTGTGGGGAGCCCTTTGGGGGTTTGGCAAGCTGGGGAGGGGAAGCATCCCTTCTATGCTACTGCCTTTGGCTTTTTCGGGAGGGAGCTGAGGACTCCACTCGCCAGGATTGTTGCTGGCCAGAGCAACCATCTCACCAAACCTTCTGCTCCCTGCCTTGTGCCTGCTGGAGGAAATGCTGCATCCTGCAGATTTTCTCCCCCCTTCCCCGTCCTCTTTGCCGCTCCTTCTTGTGGGCATTCCTGAAAGTTAATCAGGGTGAAAATTGCAGTCAGTCATGTCTGGAAGCCACCAGAGGCTAATCCTGGAGCGCTGCAGGCTGGAGCACATGGCTATGAGACAGTCTCCCTATGTGTGGGCTGGCTGCTGCCAGGAGAAGAGCTTTCTCCTACATCTTGCCACCCTTGGGCGGTCAATCCTTCCCAGCTTTGGTCTCCTGGCCTCCGGTAAACAGCAGAGAAAGCCAGAGCATTGTGGGTTCGGTGGGTTCTGAGCATCCTGCACTGGTTTTAGCACATAGAGCCAGGAGCTGGTGCAGTTTCCTTGCTGCCTTTTGGAAGTGGAGCTGTTCTGGTGGAAGAGCTGTCTCTAGGTGTGTGTGCAGCCCTGAAAGTGAACTTTCAGGTTTGTCTCTGAATATGGTTTGGCTCTGTCCCAGCCTGTAGATGTGGATTATAGAGGTCTCAGCACCTAATGGAGCTGAATTATTCATGTCTGGTGCTGTGTGTGTGCAGCATTCCCAAGCAGAAAGCTGTCTCCTTGTAGGATCTGCGCTCCAGGACTGCTCTTAAAACGCTTTGTTGGCAGGTCTCCAGGCCAACAAGTGAGCACATGCTTTTCATGTTGTGCGGGGATCAATCCTGCGATGGCAGGAGGTAAGGGGAAGGACACGTTTACAGCTGAATCAATCTCCTCGCTCTGTTTTCTGAGATTCTGTGATTTGTGGCAGCGTTACTCCCCCGGCAGGAGAGTGGGAAGGATCTGGATACCACCTGGTGCCTCTCCAGCTTGGGCAAAGAAGGCAGTGGGAAAGGCACCTCTTCCTCTGGGCCATGGGTTGTGGTGGCCAGGGGCTCCTATGACCCAGAATAATGATGGTGTGTCAGGTTGGGGTCCCAGTGGGTCAGGCTTGGGAGAGGCCTGACCAAATGCTCCTCTGGCTGCAGAGTCTGAGCCTGCAATAGTGGAGTAGAGAAATGGGGAACTGGGTGGGAGTTTTGGGGAGGAAAAAAGCTTTGGAAAATGCTTTAGAGCTACATGCAATGGGGCATATTCAGGAGATCCCCTCAGATAACATTCCAGGGTCCCAGCCTTCAGCTCTGCTCTGGAAAGGGCTGATCCCTGCCCCAGTCCCTCTTCCTGTGGTGGCATGTCTTCAGTTCTCTGCCTCACTCTCGTCACAACGTGCCTTTCCCCTGCTCTTGCCAATACAGCATGTTCCTGTCCGTCCTGTTTGTGGTTCCCTTCTGTCTGCATTAGCAGAGTCTGGACTCCCTTGGCACCTCCTCTGTAGGGTGAAGGCTTTTGCTTCTCTTGTTTTCTAGCCCTTTGATTGTTCTTGGCTCTCCAGTTGCCGGGGACCCAGCGGATTTCTGGGCTCCTTCTTCCTTTTGTTGTGGTAGGAATTGGCAAAAGCTGCTGCTGTTTGCAGAGTTTAAGACCCAAGTCCCGCTCATCTGCTCTCCTTATTCCACATGTATAAATAATACTTATGGAGATGTGTGTGCGTGTGTATGTGCATGTTTGGAGCAGCAAGGTGAATTCCATGGGTGGAGTGGAGAACTGGCCAAGCTGGCATGGTGCAGGTGTTGCCTGGATCAGGTGATGCTACGCACGTTGCAGTACAGCCCTGCAGATTGTCTGTCACTACAAGGTCAGATCCTTGTCTGTGTTCCCTCTGACCTGAGCTCTCCATGGCTCTTTTCCTGCTCCAACTTTGGGTCGGCAGCTCTTGGATTTGGAGGCTGAACTTCATCCTCTGCTTTGAGCTCCTGTAGGTTGTTCCTGCACATCAGTGGTAATCAGTCGTCCATCGGTTCATTGAGATTGTTCCTGGATTCCATGCTTCAGTTTAGGGCTGGGAAGGGACTGGTATCAGCCAAAAATCTGGTTCATCCAGCTCGTTACTGGCTTTGTCCACCCGCACAAAGGAATTGCCGTGGATCTGTGACACGAAGAGTGTCATGCAGGGGTGAGGCGGCTGATGCCAATTGCTGGCCCCATCGGTGATTTGGAGAGATGCTCTGGAGAGGCAGGTTGGTGGGCTTGGACACACCAGCTTGGAAATGGGGAGCAGGTGCTGGGGCAGGAGTAGGAAGAGGAGGAGGAGGAGGAGGCGGCCATAGAAACACGCAGGTCAGCTTTGGGAAGCTGTTAGCGACTCTGGTGCACAAAGTGATCTCCTGATTCGGCACTTTCCCTGCCGCTGAAATGAGAGGTCAGTGCTTTTCATTTCCAGCTTGCACGCAAGCCCCCCAGCTCCTGGGGTTAAAAATCTCCGTAATGACCTGTCAGAGAGAGGATTATTAGCTGTACAGAGCCGAGGATGCTGTGGGGAGCAGATGGAAAATGGTCTGGCTGCGGCAGCCTGGCTGATGAAAGAATCCCTGGCATTTTTACAGTGTTTGCATCTCTGGAAACACACCGTGAAGCTGCTTTCCAGGCTCCTGCCTGCTGGGGTTTGAAGAAATTGGTGTGTGTGTGGTGTGAGGGTTTTTTGGTTGTGGGGCTTTTTTTTTTTACTTACTTCTCATTTCTCTTTTAAGTCACCTGTTTTTGAAGTGTCACTTGTAAATAGTACCAGGAGCAGGCAGGCCTGGAGCTTGGCGGGGAAGGGGAGGACAGTGCTGCTGGAGAGAAGCCTTATCCAAATGGGTGGTCAAGGATTTCTTAAGGATTCTGGAGAGCAGGTGGCCTTGCTGGGTGGTGCTGGGAAGAAGCTGTTACATGTGTTAATTATGTCTCGTCAGGGTAATTGCCATGACTCGGGTGCTGTGTCAGGTTGCGTGTGGGTGTCTTTTTTGTTTCCCTCCCTGAGGGGAGAGGCTGGGAAGCAGGGAGGAGATATTTTGGGCTCACCGGGGTCAGCTGTGGCGTGGGCAGGTAGAGCTGAGCCCCCTCTTCCCAGTTAAGACTGGGTACTTTTACAATTGCATCTCATTTGCCATTGGAAGCTTATCATAACCAGAGGCGATGGTGGTAAACACTCCAAATTTGGGTACTGTGTTGCTCTGCCCAGAGGTGTGGGATGGGAACCCTTATGCTTCCCACTGCAATTTGGCCTTTGGTGACTGCTCTGACACGTCCCAAGTGTCACAGGTACTCTGAAGCCTGGGATTTATTTCCCACCAGGGCACTTGACTTCCCTGGTGAGCAGCTCTTGTCCCTCGCAGCAGGGCTGGCGTGGAGAGGAGCCCTCCCTCTGGGTGGCATTGGCAGGAGAGGAATCAATCCTCCCTCCCGGGGCAGCGCTCGATAATTCAGAGGGAAATGGTGAGCGGGGAAATGTGTGAGTAATGTCTTGTTGGAGCCGAGAGCCGTGACCTGCCAGGGCTGGTATTGATCGAGAACCAGTGCCAGATGGCTGCTGCTGCGGGGGTGGCTGAGGAGCAGCCCCAGCCCAGGGGGTGGCAGAAGGATGCTGCAAGGGGAATTTGGGAGGTTGGAGGTTTCACTCTGCCCAGATCTCTCCTGTCTGCAGGTGTGGCTGTCAATGATCTGCTTGCTCATGGCTCTTCGTGTGTAACCCTGTTTTCTTTGCTCTCCCTTCCAGCAGCGATGCCGTCACCTGGGCAGACCCCGACCACTGGAAGCCCCCCAAGGACGTAGGTGACCCCCAGGGCGTAGAGGCAGGGAAGAGCCTTGAACCGTGAGGGGCCGTTAACTCTAAGATGTCCTTGAGCAGCGGAGCTTCCGGAGGGAAAGGAATTGATGCGAACCCGGTTGAGACGTATGACAGTGGGGATGAGTGGGACATTGGTGTAGGGAATCTCATCATTGACCTGGACGCTGATTTGGAGAAGGATCAGCAGAAATTGGAAATGTCGGGCTCCAAGGAGGTGGGGCTCCCGGCACCCAACGCAGTGGCAACGCTACCAGATAACATCAAGTTTGTGAGCCCAGTGCCAGGCCCGCAAGGCAAGGAGGGCAAATCAAAGTCGAAAAGGAGCAAGACTGGCAAGGACAGTGGGAAGCCGACCCCAGGGTCCTCCCTGTTCACTCCCGGTGAGGGAGCTGGTGGCAAGAAGGAGGTTCAAGGACGCTCTGGGGATGGTGCGAACTCGGGTGGTTTGGTGCCCACTGTCACCCCGAAGAGCTCGGAGAAGTCGGCCAAGGCATCTCGCAGTGTGGCTGGCTCCAAGAAGGAGAAGGAGGGCGGCTCATCCAAAAGCAAGAAGGAAAGGAGTGAGGGTGCGGGGGCTTCCGCAGAGAAGGAGCCCAGTGTGCTGCAGCCCCTAGCCCTGGCAGTGAGGGTGGGACAGTATGATGGGGGCCAGGGGACAGAGCCTGCTGCTGCTGAGCAGCTTGGGAGTATAGCTATTGACACGGGAGCTGCGCTCAATCCCTTGGGAGTAAAGTCGGAGCTGGAGGATGGAGAAAGTGAGTGCCGGCAGCTGAAAAAGGTGAAGTCAGAGAAGGTAAGAAAGGCATTGGGGCATGGGTGATGCCATTGCTGCTGCTCACATGGTGTTGCTGTGATATGGTGTTGTGGGTGACAAGGGAGTGGGACTGTGTGTCTTGTACTACTGGGGCCAGTCTCACTGACGTGTGACTGGTGCCTCCTGGTTTTGTCATGGGAGTGGTGTGGCCATGTGCTGTGCTGGTGTCTGGACATGGCAGTGGAATGACACTGGTCAAGCCTGGCTTCTGGGAACCATGTGTGAGCAGATCACCTGCAGACACTGTGCTCTGGGTCAGTGAAAGAAATACCATCTTGCTGTACCCTCTGAAATTTGGTTTTCCTCAGTGCTTTGGCTGTGCTAAATGGGTCCAGGCCTCTCTGATCTCTGTCACTCTAAAGTAAAGGTGATGTCCTAGTGCTTTGTCTGCTACATCTCCCAAAGGGACTCAAAGAGTCTGTGCGGTGCTCTGTGTCTTGCTGGCTTCACCTTGTGTGTCAAGGCTCCCTGCAGCTCCCGAAGGAATTTATTTCTTTCCAGTTGCATCATATGCAGAGAAGAATCTCTTAACATGTTAGTAGATGTGGGATCTGCATGGGCATGCAGGTGAGCACAAGGAGCAGGGCTGACAGGAGTCACTGCCTCGTTCCTGGGTCTGTCGATGGTCCATGGGCTCAGTCCCACTTGTGGTGGTGATCCAGGGCTTGTGGGTGGCTGTGGGTGATGTTTGACATGTCACTCCTCTGCTAATGTGTGGCAGTGATGCTGAGTTGGCCAAGCTGCTCTTCCAGGTCATCAGGGTCATGAAAAGCCCTGCCAGTGGCAGATGGCCAGTGGGGTGAGTGGTCATCTGGGTGGTGCTGGACTCTGGGTGGCTGCCCAGCTGTGTCTGGACGTGGCCATTTTTCAGGACTCTTTGCTGGTTTCTGAGCAATCACAGTGACTGATGTGATTTCTGGTTCAGATGGGGAAGACTTTGAGCATGTGGAGGTCTGTGCTTTCCTCCGTGCCAGCTGCAAAGGGCGTGTTGCTGGTGTGTGCCTGTGAAGCCACGTGTATGTCACACGCAGGATGTGTATGTTTGGGTCAGCTTGGCCCTACTGCCATCAACGTGTGCCAGGGTGTCAGGAGAGTGGCTGGGGAGTATGAGAAGCAATGTCACCATGTTTGCAGCCAGAGGCTCCCTGGAAGGATTTCTGTTTTGTCATGGGGATCAGAATGTGGGCACTGAGATGGGTGGGGCGGGCACAGTGGCATTGGGAGAGGTGCTGAGACCAGAGATTTGTTGGGGAGCATATACTTAGAAAGGGGTGGTAGGGATGGTCACCCATGGGATGGCTCTGGGACAAGAGCTGTTAAATAGGTTGGTGCTTCCTGTACTTCAGAGGCAGACTGCTGGGGCAGGTGATAGAAGCCTGTAAAATTCAGGAGCTGTGTGGAGACATCTTGTTCCTCTGTCTGTTCTGGCAGTGGAACCCAAGTGAACAAAACCAGGAAGAGCAGCAGATGCTCTTTTGCATGATGGACTGGAATGCTGCTGCTAAAAGCTGTGGATGCTGGAAGGCCACTTAAGATTTGGGGCACCTGGGTGGGTTTGTGGAGGAGAAACTCATCGGGGGGGTGTACAGGGCAATGTGTTTGGGCTTGGGAAAAGCATGAGGAGGACAGAAGCTTGGGAATTGGTTTGGGAAATACCTCAACATGCTTGGCTGTTATGTTCCCTCATAGCCATCTGTGCTGGCTGCAGTGACAGCCAGCCCTGGAGCCAGCTGGACCTTGGGTCGTACCCTGCACGGCTTTGCTGTTGTTACTATTAAAGATTTATTTCTTTCACTGATACAGCTGCAGAAACTCTTTTCTGTTGGAGATACCAATGTGATGTGTGGTGTTGGTGGGTAGGAAGCTTCATACACCCTGGTTGTGTGTGCTGACCCCTGGAAACCCCTTTGTGTCCTGAGCTCGTCCCTCCATGTGGGCAGCAGGGGAGGTGGGGGGGATTTTGCCCCTCTGCCCTGCTCAGGTGAGACTGCACTTGCAGAGCTGCCTCCAGCCATGGGGTCCCAACATGAGAAGGATGTGGAAGTGCAGGAGTGAATCCACAGGAGGCCATGGAGATGCGCTGAGGGCTGGAGCCCCTCTGCTCTGAGGGTGTTCATTTGGAGAAGGCTCCAGCGAGACCACAGAGCCCCTTCCAGGGCCTCAAGGGGGTGGAAGGAGAGCTGGAGAGGGACTTTGGACAAGGAGTGCCAGGACATGGGTGAATGGCTTCCCACTTGCAGAAGGCAGGGTTGGATGGGATATTGGGAAGAAACACTTTCTTGTGAGGGTGATGGGGCCCTCGCATGGGTTTCTCTGGGAAACTGTCGCTGTCCCATACCTGGAAGTGTTCCAGGCCAGGTGGATGGGAATTGGAGCAACCTGGTCTAGTGGAAGGTGTCCCTACCCGTGGCAGGAGGTGGAAAAAGATGGGCGTTTAGCTTCTAATCCAAATGATTTTATCTTCTCCATGACGACACTGGGTGAGGATGCTTCTGCCATTTTACTTGTCCAGATTCAAGCATAATGCCCTTGGTGAAAGCTCAGGCTGGAGGGCTGATCCCTGTTTGGAGAAGGGATTTGATGTCTGGATCTGCAGGAACATGTGTCACTTAGGAGGAAGCATTGTCTGTGTTTCATCAGCCTCCTGGGGGCAGCTGGACGGCTTCCTTTGGGTCGGGAAAGCCGTGGGCGAGAAGAAGAAAGGTGTCTGCATGGTAAGGGGTGGGAAAGCAGTTTTGTGTCTTGAGGAAGAGACTGAGGCTGGGTGGATGCCTGGGGCAGGGTGGAGTACCAATGGGATACAGTGGGGGATGTGGCTCTGTGCTCGTCCTGTCTCCTGAAAGCTGCAGCGACATCCTAAAAACTGCATGTGGAGTCCAAAGGACAAGCCAAGAGCAGAGGTATGTGCTGGCTGTGGGAGGGAGGGCAGCTCCTCCAGGCAGTGCATTGAGAGAATTAAGGTGGCAGGTTCATTCTGGCCTGGGGACAAACCCTGCTTGGGAAGCAAGAAACTTGCTCAGACTGAAACAGGAACAGCCACAGCGTGACTCAGCCCAACCTTTGGTCTCCGTCAGCTTGTCCTTTGCTTAACCCTGTACTGCTCCCACTTCCATTTCGGGCAGGGAAGCTGGTCTCCATCTGCGGATGAAGAAAGGAAGACTGTCTGTCCCTCCACTGCTGAAGCCTGGGGTGGGTGTTCTCCCTGGAGGTCAGACAAAAGAGATGTGTGCTGAGCCAGTAGCCACCAGCCAGGAGGCTCTGTTGTATCTCCACGGCTGGAATAACGAGCTCTTTAACAGGGAGTATTTTTCCTTGATGAGGTGCTTCAGTGCTGTAGCCAGCTCCTGCCCCAACCAGCTCACCCCACTTGCCTCTACTTCTGCTTTTGTGTTCTTCCAGTATCTTGCTGTAGGATTTGGCAGCCATTGCGTCATTGTTGGGCGTAGGATGGAGCTTTGCTTTGGATTTTGCCAGACACTTTTCCATGTCAGCTGGTGCTCCATGGCTCTGTCCACGGGCAAGTTTACCCTTGCTCCTGACACGGCAGTGATGGAGCTGTGGACATGGCCCTTGGGCTCCATGGGATATATTTTGTCAGTGTGAGTGACCCCATGGCTTTGGTTGCTGCTTCCTGGGGTGAAGCCTCTGGAGCTGATTATCCCAAATATAATTTTTCTTGGTGTGGATCCTGGCTGTGTCATGGTTTGTTACGTGCTCTCCTCAAACCTGATGCCATCAGTGTGTTGTGATAACTCCCTGGGGGAGGCGATAACTTCTCCAGGGATGGCGCTGATCTTGATGAAAACCCACTGGTGATAACCCTGCTGAGACTTTCCAGAGTCTCTGAAATGGGCTGAGAACCTTGAGAAGGTTTGCCTTTGGCTGTGGTCAGTGCCTGGGCAGGTCCTTGGAGCCCAGAAAATATTTAGAGGGGCAGCAGTGGGAGCTTAAAATACTTGCAGCAGGGAGAGAAAAGAGCTTGTGCTGGTGGACTCATGAGCATGGTGACCAGTGGCTGGGTCAGTCACTGGAGATAGCTGGAGCTAAGTTGGGGTTTAGTTTGGTTTGGTTTGCTTTGCTTTGCTGGGACACTGGTGCTGGGAGGGAATGGCAGCTCTCGGTGAGCAGCCGAGCTCAGCAAAATGGCCGTGCACAGAGGAGCAGCGCTGATTTTGCCCCACCAGCCGCCTTGGTATGGCCAAGCTGGCCTTGGGGCTGGTGGCTGAGCTGGCCCCTTCCTCACCAGCCTGCACCCACCACACTGCCCACAGCGGGCCCCTGCACCCGTGCCCAGCACTCTGGGGCGTGCTGGCCCAGCCGGGGGATGTTGAGCATTAAACAAAAGAGCCTCCCAGCTCTTGGCTGCCGCTCCGGCTTTGTTTTGATTGAGAGGTTGTTCAGCAGGAGGAGGGAGGGGTTTTTTTTTTTTTTCCTTCTCTTCTGACGAGCGTCCAGATGTGATGCTGCTGCAGACAAGGGAAAGGCAAACAGAAGCCGCTGGAGACTCAGCTCTTCTGAAAAGCCTCTCTGGGTCACGTGTGCTGCGGTTTTGGGCAGCCAGGAGGGTGGATTCATCCGTGTCCCTCTGTGGGAGAGGGGGTGGAAGCCACCGGTGCATTTTTTTCTCCTGAATTTCTCTCTAGACACAGTGTGGTGATGCCCTGTGTGTGCTCAGAGCAGATATCCCTGCTATGAATGACCTGATAGAGAGGGGCTGTTGTAAGATGGGGGACACTGCAGTGTGTTCACACCAAAACTGGTGTGAAAATGCCTTTGCGGTTCTGTGGGAGGAGTGTGGCTGCAGAGGGAGTGTTTGGGGTCAGGTGGCAATGGAGACAGTGGGGTGATGACACCACACCAGAAATACACCCAAAAAATACCCCTGTGCACTATCCCTGATGCTGGTGGCTTTTCCAGCAGTTTGCAGGGTGGCTTTGGTGTCACTTTTGTGGGCCTTCTTGCCCTAATCCAGCCATGCAGACCTCTGTGGTGCCTCCAGTGCTGATCCTACAGCCTCAGTGGGATGTGGGATGGACCCCCAGGTGCCAGGTGTCCTGCACCATTAATCCTTGACCTGGAGTGAAGTCATGGTTGCCTTTTTTTTAGCCATTTTTCCATTGTCGGGGGAAGGGATGAAGCTTGGTTCTGCATTCAGCAGCAAGGATTGGGGTGAGGGATTCCTGTGTGACTCCAGTTTGAAGCAGAGAGATCTTTCAGTCCCTCTGCTGGGTCCAAGCCCAACAGGAGATGACCACAGACACTCTTAGGAACATTTCTTGATGTGGACGAGAACCAGGATGAGATGTTGGTGTGGTCCCTGCCTTGTGCTTTGACGATGTGCTTGGGATTTTCACTGGTGTGGGGTTCCTTGTCTTAGGACCAGAGTTTGGGTGGAGAAACTACCAGTGGAGCTGTTTCGGTGAAAACAGTTGTTGCTTTTTCAGCCTGTCCAAAGCTGGCTTTGGAGCTGGTGTTCACCCTGTGCTTTGTTTTCCCCACAGATTTTAAGGGCCTGTGGGAAGCCCAGTGCTTGGGTAGGGACCTATTCATGCCCAAAACCCTGGGGAGAAATTGTTTCCCAGCCCTTGCTCTGCAGGGCTAGTTTCTTTCTGGGGAATGGCAGCCAGCGTGACATGGGCAGCTCAGGGAGGTGGCAGGGGCATGCAGGCAGCTACTGGCTCCTGCCTGATCCTCTCGCCGTGGTTCTTTTTCTCCAACCATGCTGGAATCAACTGCCTCCAGAGCTGCTGACAGAGCTGTGTTGGGAGTCCTTGGGAATGACACCACTCGTTTCCTTATTGTCCCCAGCTACGCCGCCCAGAGCCTTCTGCTCTAGGAACAAGGCAAGAAGGGGGCACGCAGCCAACATGTGTCAGGAGCTACAAAGGAGGAAATTGGCCTCGTTCACTTCAAACCATGGGTTAGTGCTGGAGTTTTGGCTCCTGCTGAGAGGTTATTTATATGTGGGCTTTCTTTTATAACCACTGGATGTAGCAGGCTGGGAGTTCCAGCTGATCCCACCTCTGAAGGCTTTACAAAGGGAAAATTGCGTCTCTCCCTGGTTGCTTTCCCAGATGGCAGTGTTAGGAAGAACTAAAAAGCTGAGTTAGCCTTGATGCCTGACCAATCAGCATGGCTGTATCCCAGTGAATTTGCTGTTGTGCTGAACCATGGCCCAGTCTCCACCAGAATGGACAGTAGGACATGTGGCTCCCCTTCAAGGACATGGCGGTAAGAAATGGAGCCGAGCTGGGAAAGAAGAGAAAAAACCTCCTCGCTCCTGAAGTATGAGAGCAGAATAACGCCGTGGTAATGAAGGGGCACAGAGGAAGAACAGCCCCTTCTCCGCTTCCTTGATGCAAGTGACCTGCAAATCTGCTCCCCCAGTGCTTTGATGAGAGATTTTGATGGGAAGGCCGGCGGGTGACTGATCCTGCTGACTCATGGACCTGATTCCTCCCTTGAGAGCAACTGCAACTGCTGGAGATGGGTCAGATTTTGAGGCTAACGGGCTCTGGTAGACTCTGTGGTGTTTTTTTGCTTTGCTTCCAGGCTGGCGGTAGCTGCTCATTAGCCTAATGACCCCAGTTACCCAGCACCATTTATCTGCCGAGGGAGATTTCTTTAAAGGAATATTTGCGCCTCTGGAGCACCGTGCAACCCCGAAGGCTTCAAAACCCAGCGAGCTGCTCCCGCAGCCCTGCCGGGGAGCTGATGCAGAGGGAGTGTGCCAGGAATAACCCGCTAATGAGCAAAGCTGCCTCTCCACCCGGCAGCCAGGGAGGCCACGGGAAAGGGCAGCAGAGCGCAGGCTGCCTGCATTTCCCCTCCTATGCTTTTAAACGCAGCTTGGTCGGGGATTCACTGCCTTTTTCCTGTTTTCTGCAGGCACGGCATCTTCTGTGCCACCGCTTTCACAGTGCTGCATTTGCTCTGCTGCTGCTCTTGAGAATGCTTTCGGCTGGAGCTGTGCAATCCATCTTCCCTGTGAATCCTTGTGTGCAGGCAACTCTGGGGATGTGTTGGGCAAGAAGGCACTTAAATCCCCAGAGCTGAAGGTGGGCAGGAGAAAAGGCAGTGGAGATTGCTGTGGACTTCTTTCTGGGGTGGTTTTGTGACATTCCTACCTTGTGGTGATCAATGCCTGGAGCTTGAGCGCTCATTGGGTACAAGAGGAGCCACCCCAGGGCTCAGAGCTGTTGAGCAGCAGCTGGGAGAGCAGCCCAGGGCTGGGAAGCAACTGCCGGGCTCTGGAATGATTTAAAGCCACCAGCAGCCTGACGATATGTTGTATTTGGTGACAACATCTGCTCGAGATATTCCTGTCCCTGTTACTCATTCCTGCCCACGGACCAGATCAGGGAACTGATCTGATGTAAATAAATGTGCTCAGGGTTTTCTGGGGTGAGCTCAGGTTGTGAGCTGGCACGTACGGGTGAGCTGGGGTGGATGGGGCATGGGCAGTGATGATGGCACTGGGTCTGGAGAGGCGAGCAGGTCAGTGTTGATGGCACCTGGGGCTAGTGATGGCGGCCCCTGCAGCAGGAGTGGGGACACAGCAGTTATGGTGGCACCTGGTGCTAGAGATGGGGGCTTTGCTATGGTGTAAAGGTCTTAGGGGCTCAGTGGCCTCTCACAGGGCTCACAGTAGCTTTGGTGAGCTCTGTTCAATCCAGGAAAGCACATGGTGCCTGTGCTCCCCATCCCTCCTCCTCCTGTGCCTCCAGCCTTTCCAGCTGGATGGTGCCAGCTCCATCCCAGTGTTCTGTGGGCAGGATAAATCACTTTGCAGGAAGATGCTACCACGGAGCTTTTGTACAGTGTGGTGATGGCATGTACTCACATCTGCTGACTTTTCCCCTGTCCTTGACACTGAAGTGGCTTTAAAACTTGGTATCTAAATTTACTTTAAAATACTGTCTGGCCCTCATTCACTTGGCATGTCTTGGAATGTTTTGTGATGAATAGTGTGGAGGGCCTGAGCTGAAATTCTGGCTGGGATGTGGATGTGGAGGTCACCATGTTTTGGTGGGGGGATGGGATGTGATAAAGCTCTAAAGTGGATTTTGTGTGGTGCTGAGGGAGTACAAGAACCCCCTAGGCTGCCCTCCCTTAATGCAAATGCTGGAGTCTGTGTGTCTCAGTTTCCTCTGTCCTCTGCATGGATTGGCTGCTTCTGTTAGGCTTGAGCATGGGTTTTGCTGGGGGAGCACGAGGGTGCTCTGGGTAGAGAAATCACCACTGCATCTACAAATCCTGTGGTTGTGGCACTGTGCTTTTGTTTTTTTCCCCAAGCCAGAAAGTAATTTCATTCCGGGAAGCTCGCTCACTCCCCCAATTAGCCATGGAAATGCAGTGTTTTGATATTTTCCCCAGGTACTATGCAAACAAACGCTATTCCCAGACTCCCCCTGCTTGCTTCCCCACCCCTCTCTCCACTCCTCAAGGTGCAGATACCCTGCCTCTCACGCTGGGAATGGCCCTCTCATCTGGTTAACAGATGACTGTGGCATGTTCTGGAGTCAACTGCATGCCATGTGGCTGGTGGTCACCATCCTAGGATCAGCCCTCAGAAAAAGAACCCTGGAGCTGGATCTTGGTCCTGTGTTCAAGCTGGACTGGAGGAGGCAGAGCTGCACCCACCGTTTGTGTATGGTGGCAAGTGGAGTCTTGGGGTCTGTTGTCCAAAAGGGAAGGCCATCCCAAAAATCAGTGGTACCACTGCAGCTGGGGTGGTCCATCATCGTTGCGGAGCAGAGGAGAGGTTGTGATGTCCATGTGGTCCCACACCAGACATGGTGCATGCTAAGAGCCATGGCCACTGTGACTGCACCAGCTCCAAGCAAGTATTTCCAGCAGGTGCTGCCCTGCCAGCTTGGGATCCTGACCCACCTTCCCTGGTGGGACACCAAGCCCCAGGTCCGGACTTCTGTGTCACTCTGACCCTCTGAGGTGTAAAGAATGGATGCCCAATTGCAAGGAGTAGGAAACAAAGAAAGGGTTCACTGAAAGGGTGGTGAGGCTGCCCAAGGAAGTGGTGGAATCACCATCCCTGGAAGTGTTAAAAAAGTGTGTGGATGTGGCACTTGGGGTTTGGTGGTGACCATGGTGGCACTGGGTTAATGACAGGAGTAGAGGTCCAACTGCTGCAGGTCTTCTTCAGCCTTTATGGGTCTATGAAAGCTGGAGCCAAGTTCCAGGAATCAGATGACTAAGAGAGGCTTGAAACAGCAGGAGAACACTGAGCCTAGCCTCTGTGTGCTCAGAGGCCAGGGAAAATTGCTTTCCAAGGCTGAAAGGGGAGGATGGCTGGGCACCAGGCAGCTCTTTAAGGTGGTGACAAAGTCATCAAGTAGAGCTGGCCTGTGCTAGCAAAGCCTCTCCTTTCTGGGTGGGACCAGTGGATCTGTAGGGTGCCTTGTACACAGAGTAAGGTTTCAGGGTTTCCAGGGCTGTTTGCTGTTCTGTGGCTTGGAGGGGAGGAAGGTGACTATGTCTATGTATCATTGGCCTGGTTTGCTGACAGGAAGGTTTCTTTCTTTACTCAGCATTAACATTTCAAGGTGCAGGAACTCTTTGGGCATTAGTGTTTTATGGTCCCACAGGCTGGCTGTTAATGCTGTGCTTTGTGGGTAGGGTGAGGGAGCAGGAGGGGCTGAGTGGTGAATGGCCCTTTGAAGGAAAACAGCCTTTTGGTCAAACCCCTCTGGCCACAAGCAGAGCTGCCTGGACCTGGGGGAAGAGTTGAAGTCCCTTGGTAGTGGGGAGGGCAGGTACTTTAGCTCTTAGGCTGCATCTGAATCTTGCATACAAAAAGCCAAGGCTGCACATGGAACCATGCCCAGATGTGACCAAATGGCTTTGCCAGGTCACTGCCTGGCTTGTGTAAGAGCCACATCACAGGAAAAGGCCCTGCTTTACAGGGGCTCACAGCCCGTGCTCCCCCCTGCTGCTTCCTCCAGACCAAGAAAACAGGAGCTGTTGGTATTCCCTGTGATAGATCCCTCAACAGTGGCTTGGACCAGCATGTGTCCTGTCCAGGTGGTCTCTCAGTAGAGGGTTGGTGTCTTCCTGTTCCCTCAGGGACCATGAGGAGGTTCATGGAATTCAAAAATGGAAGTGTTGGGATTTTCAGGCTATGTTCTCAGCAGTAATGCCTTGTTTCTGGCAGGAGCAGCTCCCTGTGTGGGGCCCTGCAAAGGAGGAAGATGCAGCAGAGAGGGCAGCAACATATCTGGTTCTAGCTTTTATTGTATGAACAGAGGCTGGTTTGGGGTTCCCTTGCACCACCCCTGTACTGTGCTCTCAGTGTGCTTGAGCCCTGGGACCAAATGCCTCAGCCTTCCCACAGGGAAGGGTCTCTCCTCAGCTACTCTTGGCTGGGAGGACAGGAGCCATCTTTGTGGTCACCCGATGGCTGCCAGCCTGCGGCCACAGGAGCAAGAGTGACTAGACTGGCAGGTGCCTGTTGTTTCTAGGCAAGAAACCAATGGTTTCATCCTCCAGGCCACCAAAGCAGACAGATTTTTCTGGGCAAAGAGGGGATCTAATTTGGTGTAGATCTCAAGTCAGTAGCAAAAGGAGCCTGTGATAAGAGGTTGCCTTCTCTTTTGAAGCCACCATCATGAACCAGAGCATGTTGAGTAGGGGTGAGAGACTGGAGTAAATTGGATGTTTTGGGGCACGGAGATTTGTTAGAGTGCAGTGCTTTACTCCTTACCCACTGCTCCACTGTTGTGTGTTACCCAAAAGCCTTTGGGAATGTTCCTTCTGGGTTGATCTGTTCGAAACATGACACTGAAGCAGCACCCAGTGAGGTGTCTCAGCAGCCCCTGTTGGCTGAGCAATCCCAGCCTCCTGCCAGTGAGTGAGGCCATTAAAACCATCTCCTCTGGGAGCTGGTGGTCTGATATGGGAGATGGAAGAAGCATTGCTTTCAATTTCCCATTGATCCTAATGAGCTGATGTGGGAGACTCAGATGGCTTGGTTGTGTTGGGGGCTGTTAGCTCCAGCACTCAGAGCTGCTCTCAGGTCTGCTTTGCTTCTCAGTTCTAGGAAATGGAATAAAGAGAAAACCACTTAGGAGGATTTTAATCAGAACTTGGCAGAAGAACTTAAGGAAACCCAAGAAATCTTCTGACAACCACACTTCACGCTGAGATTGCCAGTGAATGGGAAGGCCAAAGACAGGCCTTGGCTTGGGTGGGTTGGGTTTCTTCTGGCTCATTTAATGGGATGCTATTAGCATTCCTGCCATCCCTGGCTGAGAGGGGAGGGGGAAAATAAGCCTTCTTCAATATGCTGGAGACTTGTCAGCTGGAAATGAGGCTGAGTCCTCTGGGAGTACATGATGAAAGTCATCCCAGACCTACTGGAGATGGCCAGTATGGTTCAGGAGGAGGAGATGGTGTAATTTTTACTAATAGAGGCCTTGGAGTGCGAGAGAGTCTTGTGGTATAGTTGGATTTCTTCAAGAGGTTGATCTTGGCAGGCTGGAGAGGTGGGTCTGTGTGAACCTCATGAAGTTCATCAAGGCCAAGTACAAGGTCCTGCCCCTGGGCTGGGGCCATCCCTATCACAAACACGGTCTGGGTGGAGAATAGATTGAGCACAGCCCTGGGAGAAGGGCCTGGGGATAATGTTGGGTGACAAACTGGATGTGACCTGGCAATGTGTGCTTGTAGCCCAGAAAGCAAATCTGGGCTGTATCCAGAGGAGTGGATCTGGCAAGTAGAGGGAGGGGGCTCTGCCCTGCTCAGGTGATACCCTACCTGCAGAACTGCCTCCAGTCTGGAGGTCCAACATCAGAAACTGCTGGAGTGAGTCCAGAGAATGCCATAGAGATGCTCTGAGAGCTGGAGCCCCTCTGCTCTGGAGCCAGGCTGAGAGGACAGGGGGTGTTCACCTGGTGAAGAGAAGGTTCCAGAGAGACCTCAGAGTCCCTGCCAGGGCCTAAAGGGGCTCCAGGAGAGCTGGAGAGGGACTGGGGACAGGGACCTGGAGTGTGAGGACAAGGGGAAATGGCTTCCCACTGCCAGAGGGCAGGGTTAGTTGGGATTATTGGGAAGAAATTGATCCCTGTGAGGGTGGTGAGGCTCTAGCACAGGTTTTGTAGAGAAGATGTGGCTGCATTGTCCCTGGACGTGTTCCAGGCCAGGAGGGGATTGGAGCAGCCTGGTCTAGTGGAGGGTGTCCCTGCCCATGGCAGAGGATTGGAACAAGATGAGTTTGAAGATCCTTTCCAACCCAAACTGGTCTGTGATTCAGTGGTGCTGAACTGTTGCTGGTGAGTGCTGTTGGGAGTGAGAAATGCTGTTACGAGTTCAAAGCCCTTGTGGATGATGTTCGGTTTCAAACTAAGACGTGTGAGGAGTGGACAAACCTGTTGCTGTGATGAGAGATTTCATCAGCTCTCCAGATCCTCACTTAGAGCTGATGGCGAGTTTCCCATAACGTCGTCTTAGCCCAAGTTTCTTGGCTTGGCTATAATTCCTTTTGTAAATTGTTATTTTGGAATATTTGGTTAAAAATCTGAGTAGCTTGACCATTTAGGGGCAGGAGAGTTGCAGGAGCAGTTCTTGCATGTGTGTCCTGCAGCTGGGTAACCAAAACCAGCTTTTGTTTTCTGATTCCTGGGGAGGGGAGCATGTAGTTCTGGTTTATGAGTGTGGGCCTGAAATTGCTGAGCAGAACCCCCCCCAGGTTGTGTTTATTTGTAAAGGGCTCTTCAAGACCGCGTTGTACCACAGCTTTTTGTTTTATTGATATTCCAGCATCTGGACTGTTTTCCTAAATGTGCTTTCATCCAAGGAGAGATTAAGGGAGTGAGAACTGTTCTGATAAAGCTGCCAAAAAAAATCTTTGCTTGAGACTAAGTACTGCTCTCGGGACTTTGTCTTGTAAAACAGTTTGTGGGTGAGCACGAAGAACCATCCTAGAAAGCCCCAAATGCTCCAGATTGTTGTTCCTGCTGGGGGGTTGGAGGACTATAAATTTTCCACAAGAGCGTTTGAATTTGTCACGTGCTGCCTGAGGTGATCTAATAGCAGTCAGGGAAGTTTTGGGAGTTTGTGGCTGAAGTGGCTGAATCCCTGAGAGGAGAGATCTGCATGCAGTGTGATTGGATTGATGGCAACACTGCTGATGCCATCACATCCATCTTCCTCACACCCCATAATGGATTGCTCATGGATGGGTTGTCATCTCCTGTGACGAGCTGATGTAATGAGGGTGATGGCTGGTGTAGCTTTAGCTGCTGAGGATGTGATGGTGGCAGTGTGATACAGATAATCTGTGAGGTTTTGTATGAAGATCCATCTGAAAGTAGGTTGGTGCCACATTGGAGTATTCTGGCTCTCAGCACCTGTGAGGTGCTGAACTCAGCAGAGCACAGCAGCCTTAGTGCTGCCCCCTTTGTCATTCACCTTCTGGCAGTGTTTTTGCTGAAAGTCTCATGTCCGTATGCTGTGACTTTGTTTGACAACTTGTGCAGTGACAGGGAGCTGAACTTCTTCCTTGATGAGTTATGTAGGTATACACAGCATGTGTTCTCCAAACTTGTGTGGCCCTGAAGCAAAATATGGTTTGGATGTCATCTGCTTCCTAAGGGGCAGAGTTAGAGCTGGTGGAGGAAGCTTAACATGCTTCTGGGGGCTGCATGTTGCCCTGTGCCTCTCCCAAAGGACCTGGGATTGGCTGCTCTGGGTCAGTTTGGTTAATTCACAATTAACAAAGAACTATTAAAAGCACACTCATAGGAGGACTTTCTCTGAGACTCTTGGCTAGTGGCTTGTGCATCCCATCATAGCCTGTGAGCAGATGATTGAAGTCATGACCCAGTCAATATCCTGAGCTGGAAGTAACCCACAAGGATCATCAAGTCCAACTTCTGGTAGGCTTGACTCCATAAACAGTTATGATATTAACTTGGAGGAGATAGTGTTGGCGGGACAGAGTGTTCCTACTCAGGGATTTCTCTTGGCTCTAGAAACAGGAACTCTGGAAAGCACCATCAGAAAGCATCATCAAAAACCACCTTGGTGTCTCTGCCTGCAGAGCTCTTCAAATTCCCAGGATGGCTGAATGTGTCCGTTCTGGCTGGGAGCCATTCTGGCTGCTGCCTGGGGTCATGGTGCAGTATGGGGGGCTGGCTCTGGAGACTCACTGAAGGGCTCCAGCTGGCTTGTGACCCAGTGAGGCTGAAAGTAGCCACTCTTCCATCTGGGCCAAGAATTTGTAGGGCTTTAATCACCCTGTCATGGCATTGGGCTGGCACATTCTTCCAGTGTCAGATTTACTGCTGTTGGCCCCTGAATGCCCAGTGCAGCTTGCTTTTATGGAACCCTGCTTGCTTTTATGGGACCAAAACTAACATCTCAGCATAGTTAGACTTTTTCAGTATCATTTGTATGTCCAACTCTGCAGGTCTTCAGGTTATATCTTATGGTGAGGTGATTGTACTGTGTGTGTTTTTGAGTGAAGTGTGACCAGTTTGGTGAAAGTTTTGGTCTTCTCTTTTACTCAGATCTTCTCTGCACAGGAGAAAGGAGTTTTTTATCTGGGAGTGTTTTTTGTGGCCAGGGCTCTGCATTCCTTCCTGAGCCATGTACAGCCTGGTAGTGTTTTAGTAGGAAGAAACAAATAGCTGAAGCAGCTTCCTGGGCTTCACCCTGCAGCAGAGATGGTTTGGGTGAGTGGGGATGGAGAAAGGGGTACTGCCTTGGGCTTGAGGTTTAATCCAAAGTTTCCTTCCTGAATCACTGCACTATGGAGTGTTGGCATATGGATGTGAGTGCACAACCTGGAGAAGTTGGAAGTTACAAACCATGGCAGGGGTTTGGAACTGGATGAGCTTTAAGGTCCCCTCCAACCCAAACTTTTCTGTAGCTCTGTAAGCTAAGTTTGGCTCTGGCAGGTGGTTATTTCAGATCAGTGATGTCCTGCTCTGCAGGTCTTTGCCCCAACATTGCCTGTCTTCTTGTTGCAAACATCTTCATTGCCTTTGCCACTCCCTTCCTTTGTCCTGGTGTGAGAAGCAAGAAAGCTGGAGGAGCCAGGTTTGGTTCCATCTTAGTGTTTCACAGACTCACAGGCTGGTTTGGGTTGGAAGGGTCTTTTAAACTCACCTCATTCCACCCTGTGCTGTGGGCTGGGACACCTTCCACTAGACCAGATTGCTCCAAGCCCTGTCCAGCCTGACCTCAGATGGTGCAGACACAACTTCTTTGGGCACCCTTCATCTAGGCAAAATGTGCTTTTCTCCACCTGTGTCCTTTGGGAGTCTGTCTCTCCTGGATGGTAGGCTGGGATGTGAGGTCCTGCTGTCCAGGAGAAGATGACAGCCATGGTCTTCTGCTTAACAACTCCTGCCTGGAGAAGGGAGCATAGTACATGGTGATAGGTGGCAGAACTAGAGGATTGTTCTAGTGTGGGATCACTCATCTTGCCATTGTCCTGAACCACTTTCAGCCCAGCCAGGTTTCAGGATCAAGCTCTCTGGACACAGCTGATATTTGGTGATGATCTCTTGGGAGATGGGAGATTTCAGAGGAGACCTTCCTCACAGGTTTGTGTTCAGCCTAAACGTGGGCACAGGAACCTTCCTGTCTCCTTGTGCAGTCACTGGGAGCTTTACTGCTCCCCCAGGAGCTTCTGCCTGCTCCTGGCAACCCCTTCCCACATCGATGCTCAAGGGCTTGTGCAGCCATGTGGGGAATTGGGTCAGGGACATGATCCAATTAAAAGCTGTGCTGAGTGACATCAAAAACAGGTTTTAACCAGGCAGTTTCCTGACAGTCCACCCTGTATTAGGAAAAGAGGGCTTTGGACCACAGCAGGAATAAACAGCCATGGATGGATTGTGGTGGAGTGGTTTCTTCTGGTGGTGGTGCTGGTCTATGAAGGCTTGCTGTGTTGGTAAGCAACTGTAGGGACAACAAACCTGACTCCCACTTGGATTCTGGCTGGTGAGTCTTTGTTTTCTTCCCAGGGAGCCCAGTCTCGCTCCCTTGTGTCTGTTTCTGGCTGCCATCGCTCATGGAGAGCCTCTCATCAGATGTTTCTCAGGCTCCTTCTCTTCAAGGGTGCAGCCAAGGGCTGTGGTCGCAGGGGAGGACTGGAATTGTACTGCACCCATGCCCATCCTCGCTGCCTGGGGCGAGGGGGGCTTGCCTTCAGTAATCCTGACTAATCCTTTAATCTGTATCAACACTGATAGGTATTAAAGCAGCAGATAAGGTTCAGACCATGGCTTGTAGCTCAGCGATATCCCCACCCTCTTCCAGCTAAATCTGGGCTGATTGTGCTTTCTCTTAAGGGGACCGTGCTTGTTTGCTGAGCAGCTGCACTGGTTTGAGAGGGTGGATTAGCTGTTCCTAGCTGGAACATGCCCTTGTTGCTGGGCTCCAGCTTGCCAGACAAGTTCATTGATCTGTCTATGTGTGTTCCTGGTAACCAGCATCCCATGCTTTCTGGAGCAAACCCCTCCAGGTTCGTGTTCCTCTGCCAGTCTGCAGCAGATCTGTAGCTTCCTGCTTTTTATCTGTGTTATTCACCTGGATATAAGCCTGATTCAGTTGTACACACTTCACGGAGTTCTTAAGCCACAACATGAAGCTTTCCTGAAGCAACCAGTGCTGCAAATCTGTGGTTCCTTGCTGCCTGATGCTCACAGCAGGATTTCCCTCCCTGCCCACCCCCAGAAGCAGGACTCCCACCACCATGTCCTTCCCCTTCAGGCTTTCCACACTCTCTTCTTTTTGGCACCTTTCCTCATGGGTGAGGTGTGCGATGTTCTGGCTTGTATGGCTCCTGGGCACCTCCAGTTCCCCCAGTGATCCAGCTCTGTGAAAGCAGGACTCCAGAGATGGCAGTTCTGTGTTTGGTGAGCATCTGGGAAGAGCTGCTCCTGGTTGAATTCGCTGTGCAAAACAAACTGTCCCTATTGTTTTTGCTGTTGTAGGCTCATCTGCCCTTTCCCTGTCCTCTTCCAGCTTCTCCTCATGCTTGTGGGATTGCTCCGAGTTTGCCACCAGTTCCCTCATCAGCAAAGCCATGGTTAATCCTTCCCATAAATCCTTTAAGCTGTTAGCAAACAACCCCCATCTTAAAATTCTAGCGTGCAAGCTCAGCTGGGACAGAGCCTGGCTCACCACCCCAAGGTTTCATTTTTGTCCCCAGATTATCACCTCTGGTCCTTCCTGGTCCCAGTTTTGGCTGCAGGTCTCTCAGCATGGCTGTGGAGCAATGGATGGCTCATTGCCTTCTGTGATATATCTGAGGTATAAAAACATTCAGGTTCTGGATTACCTAATGACGGGTTCCAGGTGTGTCAGGTGGTTTGAAGTCACAGGTGAAAATATCTTCCTTAAATTTCATGTGGATGAAGTCTCACCTCTCTGAGGAGCCACCTGCCCTGTGGGACAGTATGTTGGCCCTGCTTCTTGTCTACATGAGCTTGACATGCAGCTGATGGGGCCAAAATGGGCTAAAAATAAGAGTAAAGCTTTTTTTGTGGTCACGCTCACCTGTCTGCGCCCAAACTCTCACATCTTCGCTGTTTTGCTCTCAGACATGACTGTTTGGCTCTTTCAGGTTTGTTTGTTCCTTTAAAAACACAATGTTGGGTCACTGTTTTGGGCTGTATTTTCATTGGTGATTAGGTTAGGAGCTTCAGGTGTTGTTCATCTTCTGTTGGAGGATCTCTGAATATCCCTTCCTTCTAAAGTTGAGATCCTCCAAGGCATTTGGTGGAATCCAACAGAACAAGAAATTGTTTTTTTGAAGTCTCAACCCATGTCTTGAGTTTCTCTCCTGTGAAATTTGGTTTCTCCCTTAAAACTCCAGATGAAATACAGTTTGGAATTTGTGGGATTCTCATTACAGGACTGTCATACAAGAACCACAAACCTTTTCCCACTGTTGATCCCAGAGGGAGGAAAGATTCTGAGACTCCCCGAGGAATATTGAATGGCATCTTGCTGCAAAGCGGCTGCATCTGGGGATTACTCAGTAAAACAGAAGGAAGGGGAAAAAAAGGTTAATGCAGTGTTGGCAGCCAGCAGCTCCAGAAGCTTGTGTCCTTCAGGCTGCTGTGATTCAGCTTGGTGACTTGAGTGCAGGTGGTTCTCAGCTTATCCCTCAGGCCGGCCTGATTTGGAGGAAATACCATATTAAATCTAAATTTCTGAAAAATTGATTTCTTAAAATCGATTTTTTTCGAAAAAAGTGCATTTGTCAGCAGGGGCTAATTGTGAAAGGCATGTGGCTTGTACACGTGGCCCCATTGAGCATCTTCTTTGCACAGGCTGTTTTCCTGCTTTCTTAGCTCTGCACCAGTGTCAGGATTCATGGAGCAACCACCTCTATCCCGACACGTGTAACACCACAAAAACCTTAGGGCTGAATTTGGGGTGAGTCGAGGTGGGAGAACACCCATGGGCAGATGCCAGGGAGCTGCTCCCATGAGCTTTCCTCCCTGCTGCCATTGTGCTTTCCAGGAGCTCTGGCGAGGATCAGCCTCCAGGCATTACATGCTTTCTTGCAGGCTGGTGTGCTTGATCACCTACCACCGGCAAGTACGGGCTTGAGCAAAAGCTGGTCACCTGGATCTACAGGGTTTTATTTATTCTGATTATTTTTTTTTGCAAACAAGCTGGGTGATCTGCGCTTGGTTGTTGGCACTGCATCCTGCAGCATATGACAGATAATCGGCCTGGCTGCTGGCCCACGGAGGAGGTGAGGCTCCTATCGATGTATGACCTGGGAAGGCGCGTCAGCTT
The DNA here is from genome assembly GCA_018697195.1 of Certhia americana. Taxonomy (NCBI): domain Eukaryota; kingdom Metazoa; phylum Chordata; class Aves; order Passeriformes; family Certhiidae; genus Certhia; species Certhia americana. The sequence goes on along the minus strand of CM031866.1, from coordinate 16,286,431 downwards.
CATAAATCACTGCCTGCTGCTGCCCGTGCCTTGTGCCTCTCTTCAGCTTCTTGGCAAATTCAATATCTGCAGCGGGGTTCTGGATGGCTCCTGGCTGCTGGGTGAGCGTGTCATCAGCGTCTGTGCGGAGCGAGGAGGCAGGGCAGGCTTCTGTCCAGTCCCCTCACCCCCTTTAATGGCATTGCTCAGACAGAAAATAACTTGGATAAACTGCTGTCTTGCTGTGTTTCTTGTGCTGGGGAGCATGGCTCCTTACGGACACCAGGATTCCTGCCCAATCCTACTGATAATGGCCTGAGTCTTTAAAAGTCAAGGATTGGTGATAAAGGGTGGGTTTTCTGGGTTTTGAGTGCTGGTGCTCAGTCAGAAAGTGCATCAGGTTTCTGCTTCATGGGGGTTAGACTTACTGAGGTCTCACTGCTCTGCTGTGCTCCTTCCTGAACTGTCCTGGGAGCAGCCACATGCTGGGAAAAGGGTCTGTGCTGCTGAGTCTTTTTCTAGAAGCAGTGAAATCACCCTTTGGGGGTGCAAAATGGCCCATTCCTGGAGGTATCCTTAGAGGGAAGATCCTGCTGCCACCACTCTGCTCCAGATTTCTGGCATGGAGTGCCTCATGCCTCTCCTGTAAGCATACCTGAATTCCCTAGTCCAGCTCCTTGGATATTTGGGGTTTACTCATGAACAAGGGGAGGATTTGGGATCTGGCCAAGGGTTTTGTTGAACCCACGCTTGGGTTTACTGGTACTGAGTTTTTGGGTTTGAGATTGTAGGGAGCAGGGGGAATGAATCCCCTACTCTTGACTGGCTTGTTAATGATCCAAAAGCTGTTTTCAGTTGTGAGTGAAGTGCCATGGACATGCTTGGAGGGAGCACAGCCAGGCCCTGAGCCTTTTGAGTGCTGGCAGTCCTGGCACTCGCTAAACAGAGCAAAAAATTGCCATAGTGTTACTTCAGCAGTGGGAGGAGAGGCGAGCAGAGCTGAGAAGGGAGACTGCCTCTGCCTGGCTTTACCTTCCTGGAGCAAGCTGTGTTGCCAGCAGGACAAAGAGCAGGGTTAGGTGAGATTGCTGCAAACCGTTGATGGACTATTCCCATGGATGCTTTCCTCATTTGTCTGCCTTCCTTTCAGAGCTGAGTTTTCCAGCTGGGGATCATGCCAGCATCTCCTTGATTTCCCCTTCCTGGAACATTTTTTTATCCAGTTTTTGGTGCTTCTGTGTTCAGGCTTTTTCTTAAGTTCTGCTTCCATGGCTAAAGATGCAGCAAGGGTGGAGATGAGTCCTGGCGCTTGGTTTTTTGCTGCTTTTTGCAATAATGCTTTCCTGGCATCCCAGTGCCTCGCCTTTTCCAGATTGTGTTTGAGGAGCTGCGATCTCTGGGATCAAGCCATGGATGACATTTCCCAGGAACGAGTGTCTCTCTCCTGCTGCAGTTGTTAGGATGGGCACGGGTAATGATGGGGACTGGGCTCTGCTGTGGGTGAGAGTCACAGTGCCATACAGAGCAGAGCTCCAGGATGGTGATGGGAGGCTCTCTCTCCAGTCCCTGTTTGCCCTTGGCATGGGTACTTGCCTGGCTTGTGGCTCTTGGGAAGCATATGGAAGGGTTTTGGGGCGTGGAGGGATTGGAGATACCTGTTTTGGGCTGAGATAACTGCTTAAGGGACATTAGGGCTTAAACACAGAACAAGGCATGGTAGTGATTCAGATACAGAACAAGAGATGCTCCAGGAGTGGGATACAGCTGGTGAGGCCACTGCAGCTGTAAAACAGTGCCTCTCTGCTTAGGGAAGGAGTAAATGGTTCCCTTTGCTTGCTGCAGCCCTTTTTCTTTCCCAGTGCCCTGTTCCTCCTCCTCTTCCTCCCTGCCATTAATTGCTAAGGGTTTGCTGATGCAATTAAAACCAGATGTGTCTGCAGCCGTGGCACTTGCCTCCCTTCTCCAAGGTATTCCTCTGCCTGCATGTGAGAAGGTAGGAGCTGCTGGCTCAGAAAATGACAAGTCTCCACGTTGGCTGGCTTATGCCCATAGTGGTGGTCCCCAGAGAAGGGAAGTGGCTCAGCCAGGGCTGTCACAGGGCCTGAGGAGGTGGCCAGCTGACTCCTGCACTCCCAAGGATGCAAACAGGATGGAGCAGGGACCGTCAGGCTTCCTGCAGCTGATGTATAATGGTGAGAGCTGGCAGGCTGAGGTGGCGATGACTGATGGGCAGGACATCGTGCCAGGCTTGGGGTCATTTGCACAGCAGCTAAAGCCAGCTGAGCAATGAATTATGGTCTCTGGGCTTTCAAAAGAAGAGAATGACAGTCATGGACCATGAGAGATGCTCAGCTAAAGGAACGGGACCCTGGCTCAGCAATCTCTCAGGATGGCAGCTGTGGAGGCTGCAAGGCACAGAGGGCAGGGAGGGCACTTGCTCTGCTCTGGGTGGGAAGGGAAGTTGCTGATGTGATGGAGAAAGGCTTTCTCCCTCTGCCAAGCTGCCTCCCACGTCTCTCCCTGCCTGCGTAGCACTGCCCAAGGCAGTGTCCTCGGCGTGACTCCAGCAGCGTGCCAGCTCTGTCTCTTCACTCGCTCCTCTGGGGTGTCAGTACTTCTCCACCAGCAATGACCCTTGGCTTTGGTGTATACCCTTGGCTTTTCCCATGCTTATTTGTTACTTGTTTGCCTAGCTACTGTTACCATATCCAGGAATGTTCTTCAGGTCCCCTTCTTCATCCTGTCCCTTGGTTTCCTCCATGTGAAGGGCGTGATTGCCAGGCTTTTTACCAAGTTTCAACTCTTTAATACTGTTGAGCCCCTCCCAGCCCCAGGTCCTTTCCTAGTGTCAGTGCAGCTTTTCTCAGGCTTCCATCCCTGCCGCCATCAACTTCCTTCTCTGAGACACTGCCCTTCAAGTGCTAGTGTTTGGTTTTTAGTCTCCATGGCCACAAAGCATCTCTGGGATCTGCCGTGTCAGCTGTGCCTTTCTCCTTTACCCACAGCCTCTTGGAGGTGTTTGGGAAGCTCTTTGGTTGTCCCCACATGAGCTATGTGATATTTAGGGGACATTGCCATGGTCTCTGCTGTAGAGAAGACCTGGGTGGTGTTCAGACAGGCACCAGTCACCTGCTTTGGCTTGTAAAAGCCAGCATCAGGTCAGATGTTGGCAGAGAAACCAAATGAAGGAAGGATGAGCAAGGACTTTTGCTGCCGGCACCACTCTGAGCACAGGGATTACGCAATTATCCATCCATCCATCCATCCATCCATCCATCCATCCATCCATCCATCCATCCATCCACCCACCCACCCACCCACCCACCCACCCATATCTTGCCTTCATACACACTTTCCTGCCTGCTCCTGGGTGTTGTAGAGCTGCACAAAGCCCTGGTTCTCCCTGGACAGTGCCTGCTTTCCTAGCCCAAAACTGCAGACCAGCAGCTCATTAGCATATCCTTGGCCTTCCCAGAGCTCCTGATTGCCATGATGGGAACCTTCTCCCTCTGTCCAAACAACATCTTGTGTGATTATTATCAATGAAAAGCTGTTGTTCCTTTTGCCCGGGTATGAGTGGGAGTAGAGGATGTGTATGGACATGCTGCCTCTGTGTTTTCAGGAGAGACGGTGTGATTAAAGGTCAGATGGGTTTATTACAGACACAAATGCATTTTCACTGCTACAGGCTGGAGTAGAGGGATCAAAAGCTGTTGGAGTACCATTGCGGGGGTCCTGGAACTTCTAGAGTAGGCTCTAGAAGACTGTCCCACTGGTAATGAGGAATCATCTCTTAGAGGATTTCATTAGATCATGACACTGATCTAGTGGCATTCCTGGGAGGGACTCTGGTATCCTGCTTGTCCTACTTGCCTTGACTTTGTATTTTTTTCTTTTTGTTCTTTCTCGCTTTTAACTCTCCGAGATGCTGGACTATAAAAAAAGAGATATATCACTAATTAAGAATTAAATGCCAAGACACTGTGGGACTGTCTTACCAAAGAACCTGGAAATGTGGAGCTGCGGGGTGGTGGCTTCTCCTGTACTGAGGACATGCTTTTTATGGATGTGACCCCAAACCCTCAGCATTTCTTGGTCAAAATGACTTCTGTCATCCCTCCAAGCCAACCATTGGGCATGGAAAGCCCTAGAGAGGAGATGTGGAGCTCCCTGATCCCTTCCCACCTCTCACCAAGGCAGGAGGGTAGATGGAACAGATGCAAACATGCAGCCAGCAGGTTGTTGAGCCCAATGCTGGCTCCTTGTTGACTTTTCTTGCCTTGGAAGAGCTCTCTGCAGCTAGAAGCCTCCTCATGCAGGCATGGGGGTGTTTAAGGATCACTGTTGGCTGATCTGCTTTCCCAGGCCGGCTGGGCATTGGCTCTCCCCATTCCTTTATGCCTGCCTTGCTGGGCATGAAAACCTTCCAGACTCTGATTCATGATTCTGTTTTGTCTTTCCAAACAGGACTTGTGTTATCCTCCATGAGCTGTTTGAGCTGAGAGCACCGTGGTCCCTCTGACCCCCAGGGGAACAGTTGAGCTTTAATGATGTGTGGCCAGGTTCAGGTCTGCAGTGGCAAGCAAACCCCAATACTCAAGCATGGCATCCTTGGGATAAAACTCCCTTATTTATTATTATTCCACTCTTCCTCATGCCATTAGGATTTCTCTGCCAGAGCTGGCTGGTAAACTGAACAATTAAAAAAATTTTGACAGGGCAAGAAATTAAATTTATAATCTGGACTTGCTTATGATGGATCTAACTCCAGTATCTTTGCCTTTTTTTAGGGATGCCAGCTAAAATTCAGTGTTGGTTGAATATAAACTTGGCTCTACTACTCCCTGATCTGTGTACCCACAAGCCCCTAGCAACTCATCTTTACATGTCTAAGGTGCTGTTGGGTAGAAGGAGGCATAGCGACTGCTGGCATTGATGGTGTTTTTTTGGTGGTGACTGTTTTCTCTCTCATTTTGCTTTGTTTTGTGGCAAATGGGAACAATTTCTCATTAGCTGGAATTCGGTGACCCGTGGATATCCCTGCATGTAGCCTGAGAAACACAAGGTTAGAGGCTGAAAACCTTCCTGGAGCTTAATTGGGCTAGCAGAAAGCTTCAGCCGTGGGTAGTGTCAGCATCCATCCCTGTTTGGTGGAGGCTGATTTGGATTTCATATGCAAGTTCTTCCCCTTGGTATGGTCTGGAGGAGCTGATGAAGCAGCTACTTGAAGCTATTTTTCTATTTTTACATGGAGTACTCTCAAGGAGGAGCATGGCTGCGGGTGGCACAGTCCTGTGATGTGAATCACGAAGCTCCCTCTGCTCCCTGAGATGTGCTGAAAGCCACACTGTGACTCCACTGCTCCTTGGCTGTAGGTGGCCTGCAGGTGATGAGTTACAGTCTGGCTTGGCTTTGGCTCAGCTCCTTTTCTCCCCAGCTGCTCAGCTTCCCTGCAGGGAGCCATCGATCCTCCCCAGCCTTGCTGCTCGACCGCTGGCGGCTGCTGGTCGTCAGCACAAAACCTGCCAGGTGAGACCTTGAGACATCACAGTGCAGCTGTGTCCAGCAGCCAGGCATTGGCTCCCTCAGGAACATCAACTCTGCCTCCTCCTGGCAAATGTCCCTGCCTGCAGTGGGGGCTTGGATCTCGAAGAGCTTTAAGATCCCTTCCAACCCAAACTGCTCTGTGATTCTGTGATCAGAGCAGAGAGGCATTTGAACCAAACACCAAGAAGCATTTGAACCAAAGACAGGAAAACTGGGCTTTTTTTCATTCCCCAAAGCTGGAGTGAAAGTCGAGTGAGGGTGGGTGATGGGAGCCTGTGGGTTCACATGGAAAGCTTGTCCCTGCTCCTCCTACAGCTCATTTAGAGATTTCACAGCCGTATGAGTACATGTGCTGCTTTGGGGTCAGTGCCTGGGCACTGTTCTGCTCAGGGATAGTGAGGCAGCATCTTGGTTTCAGTAATTAATAAAACCTTGGGAATTGGCTTGAAAACTTCCTGTGGAATTTGCTGTGTCCTGCAGGCACTGATTCCTGCATGTTCCTGATAGGAGCTGATATATATGGGTGCAAACTGTTGCTTGAAGTGTTGGGGTGAGCCCAGCATTTATCAGCCAGAATAGGAATATTGACTTGTGCCATTTTAAAACTAAGCATGATTGAAAGAATTTGCTGGAAAACTGGGGTTTAGGGAGTGGGGGGTGAGGCAGTCATGGGACGCAGCACATTTGTCATTCCCGTGTTAGCATGAGGTTTTCATCTTGTGTGCTGGGAGACAGAGGCACATTCCAGACACCAGTCCCCTCTCTGTGGTCACTGGTATGAGACACATGTGGTGGCACCGTCTTCCTCACCCACATCCTTGTGTATCATGTGACTGGGCTCATTTCTTGCTCTCTCTTCTCTTGTAACCTCCCCATCAGGCCATGGAACAGAGCTGGCTTTGTGTCTGGAAAGCACCAGGATCTCTCCTGGCAACTGGAGCAAAACCTACAAAGAAGGGGAGATGAGAGCCAAGTGGGCGGCTTCCTAAACGTGCAGCCTGCGGGGGCTGGGACGTGCACATCATACCAAAGCAGGTTTTTAATATTAAATAGATGGAAGGAAGATGTCTCCTTTTGCCGTAGGGATAAATAGATCTGAAACTCCTCCTAGACTTTGCTGCTTGTTGCACCTGAAATATGTGTGTGTCTTGCCCTGGAATCAAGCCTCTCCGTGAGCTGCCAATACCTGGCTACAACCCATGTGTAAAAATGCTCTGGTGTTCGTGGTGTATGTGGGATGTGATGGAAAGTCTCTGGGAGAAGCATCCAATGAATGAATTTGCCTCTTTTTTCCCCAGTCCATAGCTATGTGCACCCCATGGTCTGGACACAACACTTCTCATGCTGCCACCAAAGCAAGTGTCACAGCTGTGGTCCTCTGGTGCCCTCCCAGTGCTAGACCTCCTCCAGGAGCTGTGTGGGTGCTGATGGAGGTGCACTCTGCTTTGCAGGGGACTGAAGGTTGTGTCCTTCCTTCCTACCCTTTCCTCAAACAAATTTTACAGGCATGAGCCTTGAGCACCTGGCTTGGCTTCTTGTCTGCGATCCACAGGACCTTCAGGATCAAATGCTGTTTGTAGCTGTGAGCAGACAGCTTCTTGTGCAGGAGAACTGCTTATCAAACTCTCCATCTTGCTACTGCTGTTTGTTGGGAGATGGATGGGATGAGAGAAGATTTTTTTCTTATCTGCTTGGCATGAATCTCTTGGTCCAGCCATGGAGGTAGACCATAGAGCTGAAGCTGCTCTCTAATAAGAGATGCTTGTTATCAAGGCTGCAGTGTGGAAGAACTTCAAGAAAAGATAACTGCCAAAATTTAAGTAATTCCATGCCAAAACCTGGCAAATCTAATTTGAACTTGGGCAGTTCCAAAGCTGCTGGATTTTGGCTCCCTAAAAGTAGGATTGCTGCCATGTCTTGGGAAAACCTTGAACGTGATTTGTTGGTGATTCAGAGCCTGGCATGGGGTGGATATGGGGTGTCAGCAGCACTCAGGGGGTGCTGTAGGGTGTGATGTATGATATTAATGGAGGGTTGTAGGAAAGAAAAATGGAAGGAGCAGAGCAATGGAAGGATGAAGGATTTTCTCACTTGGAAAATACTGATGTACTTAGGAACAATTTCCCTGCCAGAAAGCTGTGGCCAATGTCTGTCTTAAACGTTCCTCTCATTGATTCATCCCATTTCTTCCTTGCTCCTCTGCATCATCCTCTGCGTAAGTCCTCTTTCTCCTTTGATGTTTTCATCCCCCATGTATTTGTAGATTATGGCTGTGTCCCCACATAGCTGTCACTGAACCAAGCTATCCATATTTAGCTCTTCTAATCTCCTCTTCCAAACCAATCCCCTCAGCCTTGTTATTTTTGTGCCTCTTCTCTGAACTTCCTTCAGTTTGTCTCTTGTGTCCTTTTCTGTCTCGAATGGACTAGTGGAAGGTGTCCCTGCCCATGGCAGGGGAATGAAATGAAATAAGGTTTAAGGTCCCTTCCAAGCCAAACTATTCTGGAATACTAAGGTGGCGTCTTGGAGATGATCCCCTCTAGATCACTGGAAGGATCATCTTGTGTTGCTGCTTGACTGTTTTATGTATGTCTGTAACTTCATATTCCCCCAGTTTTCTTGCACAGTGACTCTGTGAGTGACACTTGCTTTTGGCCTCTTTTGAGGCCATGGAGGCACAACCCAATTCCACAGCTTTGGCTGTTGTGGATGGTCCAGTTGTCCCCATACCACATTCACAGCTTGGTTGATCAAAACACCCCCAAACAATGCCCATCTTTTACCCCACACTCCATCTCTTCTTTCTCACCTCTGCTCTGAAAACACCAGGGCCACATCATCTCTTGTGTTTTTACAAGTGTAAAAGTTGGTTTAATAAAACCACATCTGTGTACATGGTTGTGCTGTCTACCATGGGTCAACAGTGACAGAGTGGCTGTGGTGGCTTTGTCCATTCTCACTTGGAAGTGGGCACTGGGTATTGGGATGGATGTGGACAAAACTGGTCTGGACTGTGCACCAAGCAAGCAGAGGAATCCATCCTAGATGAGACGGGTCTGAGCCCAGCTCATTTTTACTTCAAGACTTGGATCCATCTTCTCCCTTCTACATTTACAAGAATCCAATTTTGTACTGAAATTATTTGTGAATCCTGAGCTGTCTCCCCTCTCATTGACTCGTACGTACTGCAGCTTTTCAAAGGTAAGGACTTTGTGCCTGGATAAGCATTAATTAAAAGTGATTGAATTATTAATGCTCTGAGTTTGCACGTAGGGTTGTGTGTATGATTGTGTGTGCACGTGTGGCCATGCCCTGGCATGAGTTGCTGGAGGCCTAGCAGCCACAGTGTCCAAGTTTTAGGGGTTTAGATTTGTATGACTGAGGTAGAGGAACAAACAAATGGGTGAAAGAACTGAAGGAAAGGTTGAGGCAGGCAGGTGAAGCCATTCTATTCCCTATCAGAGAGCTGAGCTGCTGTGCCAGCTTCTTGTGCTCAGCCCTGACGTACCAAGTGTCAGCTTTGGCTTGCAGTCCTTGGTTGGTGATCCTGGCCAAGGTTTGTTGGTAACTTTTGTGTTCTTGCTGTCTCCAGGAGCCTGCTTTTCCAGCCTCTTACAGACTCATCTCTTGATTTGTTGAAATGGAGATGCCAAACCCTTCAATATGTTCTTTGTCCCTAGAGCTATTTGGGTGGTGGGGCCTGTGCTTGATGCTCAGGATGCTGGCCGGTGTGCTGTATAGCACAAGGCAGACCCAGCAGGCAGTTTAAAGCCACTTGCCATGAAAATCCTGCTTTTTCATCTAATTTCTTTTGCCTGCCTTGCAGATTCGAGTTTTAGGGATGTCTCTAGTTTGGCTATTTCAACCTCTGAGTGGTTTGGCCAGGTGTGTGGAGCTGGTGGTTATCAGATGGCTCTTAACAGTGGCTGGAGCTGCCAGTGATTTGTGAAAGGTCTCACAGACTGGGAGATTGATGCACTGAGGCACTTGTGAAACCTTTTATGTTCTCCTTTGCCTGCTTAAATGCACTAGTCAGCAAGTGCTGTTAATGGCAGCTGTTGAGCACCTCTCAGATCCTTGGGTGCAGCTGCCTGGTTATTTTGGTGGAAAGAGAAAATAAGCAAAAGCAAGGCCTTCTCTCAGAGTGGTTCTTCCATAGAAAGCTGACTTGCAGGAGACATGGCTGGTGTCAGTGGTGCAGGAGGATGGAGATGCAGGAAGCAGCAATACGAGAAGCCAGCCACTCACCTGCAGTGGTTGGCTGTGTTGACACAAAGGTGGGTACAGGTTGCGGGGTGTAATGGGAGACCTGTGTTCCCAGTGGGAAGTCACTTGCTGGCACCAAAGTGTTCCTGCTCAGGCAGTGCTGCCAGAGGTGAGGGTGACTGGTGAGCATGACAGCAGTGCTGCTGAAGAAGGGGGTGGAGGCTGGGTTAGTCATTGTGAAAGATGCTTGTAGCTGTTCGTGGTCAGGCTCTGTTTCTTGTCATCTCTGCTCTCCCATTGTCCAGGTGCATCTCCAGCGCTTTTCCACAAGGGATCTTTCCCTTTTTCCCCACCAACTAAGCTGCTTTGCATTTTAATTCAATAAATGAGCAGACCCATGGCCCATCTGTTGGATATCAGTGGTTGATGGTGGCTGAACGGAGACTCAATGACATGTGGTGGGACTGATGCACAGAGGTCCCAGCTTGGATTTCTTTCCCATGTCTCTCACTTATGTCACCTGTCCCCTTTCATCACTGCTCTTCACTACCTCTCTCCTGCTGGAGACACCTTTTTTTCCCTTCCAGGAGCAGATCTGATAGTCTTGTAAGTGGTTGGAGCAGGTGACTTGGTGCCAGCATGTCTGCCTTGGATACTATTCCTGGCTTTATTGAAGACACGGTAATATGCAAGACTGTGCCTCTGCGGTGTCTGCCTCCTCTTGATCTCAAAACGCTGCAAGCACTGAGATAAGACCGGCTGTGTTCAAGCAGCAATTTTATTCCCCTCTCCTCTGCAGAGAGAAAGCAGCTCATCGTAAGTCATGCTGGGTTGTATTTGCATTTCTCCAGCAGTGTGGCTGAGGTTGATAGCATCTGGCTGTCTGCATCAACTGGGCGTTTGGATCAGTCCCCCATCGTTGGCATGGTGGGAGGTTGTACCTCCAGCATCACTGGGTGGGATGTCTCAGCCTGATATTCCCATTAACTCTGACCACGTCTGGTTTTGGTGGTGCTGGTGGTGGGGCTGTGAGCTTTATGCAAATATCCTTTTCCAGGCTTTGGTTCCTGTGGCCCACTCACTTGTGGCCAGAACAGACTTCCTCATCCAGGTCCGCCCCAAAGTGCCCAGATAGAAATGAGTCTGAGTCTCAACTCTACCAACCCTGGCATTCTGCTGTATTGTGCCACCCTTTTGGCCACCATCTTCTCCAGCCATTCTGCAGGGACTTGCTGGCCAGGGAAGGTGTTTGCATGGATGGAGGCAAGCCCCCTCCTGAATCTCAGAGCTGGAGCACAGGTGCTTGGCATCCCCAGGAAAGGACATGGAGGCACCTTTTGTAGGTAGAGCATTCCCACTACACCTTGGCATCAACAGCCCCACACCTGGGAGATACCACGAATCCCAAGTCTGACGGGTAGGAGCAGATGGTGAGGAGCACTGGGAACAAGTTCTGAAGGAGAGTGGTTGGGAATTGACCTCTCCTGGCTTGTTTTTAGGGGAATGCTAAGAGCCCTGGGGCTGGGAAACTCTGCTCCTTAAAACTCTGTACTTCCCGTCTGAATTGCCTGGCTCTTTGGTAGTGGTGCTGACCAGAAGGTCCCACTCTCACTTGTCTTCTCTGGGGAGAGAACTCAGGGAGTGCAGTCCTGAGCCCACTCCATTCTGCACATGTGGAAGCACACAGAAGCATTAATCCTTCCTTGTGGCATTTAGTGCTTCTTGGTAAGTCAAACCTTTTTTCTTGCAGCAGCTGCTGTGTTGCCCTGTGGGCTCAGATTTGTCAACTAAGGAACCCGATATATTCCCCAGGTGTTCCCATGGTCTGTAGAAATAACAGGCTTTGTTTATTTGAGCTTGTGTTTATCCAGGGAAGGGAGACTTTTGTCTACAACAGAATCCTTTTTTCACGTCTTGGTGTCAGCAACCTCAACTTCCTGCTATAGCAAGAGGGAAGAGCAATGGGCAGCAGCACTGGGATCAGTGCCCCAGACCACACTCCTGGCTCCATCCTTGGACCTGGAGCTTGTGCCATCATTATTTCCCTGCATGTGGGTGTTTGTTGGAAGCTCTTGTTGGCTGCTTTGTTGCTGGAGAAATCAAGCCAACAAACAGTCAGTGTTGAGTGGCACCTGCACTGTTTGGGGAGGGGATTTTCTGGAGCCTTTTGCACATGGCCTGGGGTTAAGTACCTCCTGTGTGTTGGGATGATGTTGCTGGGAGATGTGACTGGGAGCTCTGCTTGCAGGTGGGTTTAAGATGGAATCGTAGACATGATGAGCACCAGAGCCAAGACAGGGATTTTGTCTTCAGGCTCTGCATACCCAGCTTTGGGGATCAGGTTGGAGAAGAATCTTTGAAAATCCTACAAAGGTCAGTGGAGAGGAAGAGGCACTGTGGTGCAGCTTTGGGGTTTAGAGATGGTTGTCACCTGGATGGATCTGCTCCCTGGGGTTCTCTCTCCAAGGAGCTGGAAGCTAACATTCCCAGCTCCTACTCTGAAAAAGCAAAGCTGTGGGGCATGTAGTGACAGACTAGGACAAGAGCTGGTCAGTGATGTGGGACATGTTGTCTTCAAGCGTCGGGCAATGCTCCTGTGATGGAGCACATTTCATTCATGTTCTGTCTCTTGACACCCACACAGTCATGAGTTTGTGACCAGTAACAAGGCTCCCTCTTGGCTTTTCTTGTCTCTGTGTCTGCATGAGTGGACGGACCTTGTAGGTGAATAAAGTGGACCATGTGTTGCATAGCATCTTTATGTGAGGATACACTGGAGCCTAAAACCATCTCAGATGCTTTGGTGGTCTCACCCTGAGTCCTGGCTGACAGATGGAGTGCAGATCTTCACACCCTCTCTGCCTTTGGAGAGGCACCACAGATATCTCTGCTAGTTGCTCTGCTCAGGGGTTTTGGCATTGCTTGTGGCTTTTATCACTCCAAAATGCATTTTTCTTGCTTGACTTTGATTACTGGGGACAAACCAAAATTCTTATAAATTTGCATGGGTGGTCTGGATGGTCCAGGAAGTGGCATTAAAATCAGTGGGGTGTTTTTATTTCTGGTTTGCCCTCTTCTCACTCTCTCATTAGTAATTGCAGTTGTGATGTCCCCTTGAGGGCAGCTGATGCTAAGGACCCAGTGCTGCTAAGATGGCAGGAACTGCTCTGTGTGCATCTCCCCGTGCCAGCAGCCACTGCCGTGCTTCCCTTCCTGTGGGACCCCGTCCCACCTTCCCGGGGGGCTATAACGAGGGGTAGGTTTTAATTATCCCCCAGAGCCTGGTGTCCCGTGATGCTGTTGGCATCAGCCCGGACTCTCAGTGGGTTTGCTTTTCCCCCACTGAGCAGAGCCTGTGCTGGCCGCTGCCGCCCAGGCTTGGCTCCGTTCCACTTCTGTCCTCGGCGGTGGTGAAAGCACGTTCCTCGTGATGGGAAAGCCTCCGCCAGAAACACAAAGGGCTTTCATTAGGGGAGGCAGCGGCGGGCGGACACGGACGGCCAGCGCTGGCACGCGGAAGCTTCACCCCATGTAACTCCCACAGGAGTGGCTGCAGATGCACCAGGTTCCTCCAACAGTGAGAGTGTTGCCAGTATTTAATCTTAGAGCCTACCCAGCATGGAAAGAGAAATAAAATTTTGTTTCTGTAAGGGTAATTTAGGGCCCAGAAGTGGTAGGGGGGGATGGCCAGAAGGTACAAGGCTTGTTTTTGGAACACGGGATCTCAGCTAGCACAGCCCTGGAGGTGATGTGAAACCCAATGCTGTGGAGTGTGAGTGCTGCCCACCCCCAGGCCAGCATTGCCCCAGGCTCCCTCTCTCCCTCTGAGGAGAGGAGCGGCCAGAGGAGCTGCCCCATGGTACGTAGGACTCTCCCAGCTGTTGTGCAGCTCCTGACCTTGCTCAGAAAGCAGGAGGGTGAAAAGATCGTGGCAACAGTAGACCAGACACATGTAGAGGGGGAGGTAAATTTCAGGGATTGATCCATGTCTTTTCCTCCAGCATGGCTTTCAGCTTTTTTTGGTTGTGTCCCAGTGGGGAACCTCTGTTCCTTCCCTCACCGTTGGAAGAACCATCCTGAACCTTTTTATTTGCTCTGGAGCTTCGGGCAAGGGAGCAGGAGAGCCGTCTTGTCTCCCCACGGCTGCTGAAAGAGGCTGTTTGTTACAGAGCAGGGTGAGATATGAAATCCCATCAAGCCGCCTTGCTTATTAGAGATCTCAGTGAGCTGCTTATTATGCACCATGGCATAATGCAGATTACGAATGTGACCGGGCGATAATTAGCAGAGCTGGAACTGTAATTAAACGCTCCTGTGCTGTGCTGTGGTTTGTGTTGCAGAGTGGAAGGAAGCTGAACGGTCTCAGCAGGTCCCCAATGCGCACGCACAGCCACCGCTCCCCGGGCAATGGGGGCGAGTGATCCTTGCCACTCCCTGGGCTGTTCCTGCTGACCACCCCAGCCAGGTGACCCTGCCTCTTTCCTCCCTGGCTCTTCCTTTGCTGGACTTGTGGTTTGCAGAATGTGGCACTGAGGAGCCCCTTCAAAGGAGCCTCATGCTTCCTTGGAGCATCTTGCCCTCGATATGCTGATGAGGTTGCTGTGTTTTGGGGAGTGATTTTCCTGTGGGAGTCTTCTGGAAACTCCTCTGGCAGCCTTCTGGGGTGATTTTATGTCAAAACCACCCTTCTTGAATCCCATGGGGTGCAGTTGGGCCACTTCCCCTAGTGGCAGCCGTGGAGATGGGTGGTCTGGTTTGGGCTCCTGGGGGAGAGCTGGCTCTGTTGGTGGGAGATTGTAGGTAGTTGTGGATAACAAGCTGTGCTGCTGGGGAGGGGACGGTGGGGTCCAACCACTGTTGTTTGAGATCTCCAGGCCATCTTTAGTACTGAGTGGGCTGCATGGTGCTCTGATGAGCTGTCTAGAGAGAGGATGGATGAGGAAGAGGGCTGCAGACAGAAAATGCTTTGTGTTCTGCTGGAAGAGCAAATCCACTTGCCCTATCAGAGCCAGGATGTGATATCCTCATCTCTGCTCAGAGATTTTGTGTTTACCAGGGATGTGGAGAGAATCTGTGGGTCAGGAGTTTGTGGGGAGGTGGGTTGCTCCAGGCACTTGCTGTGGTTGTGGGCACCCTATTGGGTGGGGCAGGCTAGGTTGGACGTGCCAGGTTCTGCTGGAGTTGTTCCCCTTGCTTGAAGGATGGAGAGGTGTGAGCAAGAGAGGGAGCAGGCAAATTTAGCAGCTGGTCAGGACCAGGATGGGAGTCTGCAGCAAGGCTAGAAGGGATCATGTCCACACTTGGTAAACACAGACATGGGCTCTCCAGGTCTATTAATTTCCCTCAGCAGAGTTTTAGGAGGTCTGGGAGTAGAACTGGGTGCTCTAGAGGAATATTGACCTGCTTGAAACTGGAACCCAGGTCAGCATTTGCTGCTGATGTGATGACTTTCCTCAGTCTGCTTCTCTTCTGAGGTAGCCCAGCATCAAAAGGTTACAAATGGTGAAAAGAGGAGGTCTAAGCTGAAGAGGAGCCACTCGCCCCAGAGCTGCTGCAGGTCCTTGCAAGCCAAGGTGCAGGGGTTTGGCTGGCTGTGGCTGAGGAACCCCAAAGGATGGGAAGGTCTCCACCCTGCCCTTGCCTTGGCCAACCACAGAATCAGCCCATCAGCCATCCTCCTCCTAACACTGCTGTAATCTGCTTGCGTGGCAGAGCGGCCAAGGACCTTGGCTTCTCAGCAGCAGGGTGGCTTGGCTGGGCTTCCACTTGGCGTGTTGGCTTGTTGGCTTTCCAAACCCAGCTCTGGCTGTGGGATCTGGTTTCTGTGTGCAAAGAGAGCACAATGGCTGGATCAGGCTCTGAAGCAGATACTTGCATAGGGAAGAGGGATATGATCCAAGTGCCTGTGTCTGCAGGTGGTCACAGGGTAGTTCTGGAAGGAGAAGGATGCTGGTTTTCATGGGTGCCGGAGGGAGCCTGCTACTCGTTTGTCCTGTCCTGCCGGTTGAGCAGAAGCTCTTTTAGTGAGCCATCGGGTCCAAAGTCATTGACTGCATTAAGATCTGAGCCATAGCCAAGAGGCATCCTCACTGGGGATGATTACAGAAGCCGTCGGGGAAGGAACTTGCCACGAGCTCTTTCAAGCAGGAGCACAGATATCTCCTGCTCAAGGACTTTTGGGTGTGATCTCTGATTTCCAGAGGTACATGGGTATGGGCATGCCAGGGCGAGAGAGCCCTGTGAGATCCTTGTCCTCTGGTGGGACGTGGGATGTGAACTGAAGGTGGCAGTCCTGAGCTTGAGGTTTTCCAGGAATGTAAACGTCTGTTGATACTTGCTCTCCCTTCTGTGTTCCCAACAGTGCTCCTGACGGTGACCACATATCTCTTTTTCCCCCCAGATGGAATCTCCAGTCTCTACGCCCGCAGTGTTGCCCTTGCACCTCCTTGTCCCCGTCGTCAACAACGACATCTCATCGCCGTGTGAGCAAATCATGGTACGCACCCGCTCGGTGGGGGTGAACACCTGCGATGTGGCCCTGGCCACCGAGCCCGAGTGCCTGGGCCCCTGCGAGCCTGGGACCAGCGTCAACCTGGAGGGCATCGTCTGGCAGGAGACGGAGGACGGTGAGTGTCACAGAGCTTCTTGCTCTCTGACAGCGTCATGAGGGAGTTATGGCAGTCCCTTCCTTCCCATGTCCCTGCTGTGTTATTCTTTGGCATGTCCTGGGCTTTCCTGCCACCAGCTGGGTGGTCAGGACAGAGGAGCCGTGTGAGAGCAGTCCGTAATCCGTCCAGTAAAGGGAGTAATGGGCCAGTATTTGCGTCAGCCCCATGTGTTATCCCTTTGCCCAGACAGCAGGAGAAAATCTAAGCTGCCATTTCTCTGCCCTTTGACAAGAGCTGACTTGTTCTGGAGATGCCAGGGGAAAGGCCGTGCCAGCCGGCACGGGAATTCGACAGAGTTGACTTCATTTTTGCTTGGCAACCTGCAGGTCTGTTACAAAAACGCTCAAACCCTGGGAGGCAGCAGAAATCTCCTGCTGGATTAAAAAACCCCAGTGGAGCTCTCAAAATCGACTCGGTGGGAGATCAGCCTCTCAGCTCTCTTGCCAAGCCAATCCAATCTTTTTTTCCACTGGAGCTCATCTCATCCGTGCACAGCTTGGTTTGCTTTCCCAGGTCCTTTGATGGGTTTTCGTTGCTCTTGGGGCTCTGCCAAGGAACGCAGGGATGAATAGGTGGCTCAGTGGCCCATGGCAAGCTGCTGGAACTTCGCCTTCCCTCTAGCTTCAGTGAGATGCTGGAGGTTTCTGCCTTGGGAGGCACGGGGTGAGCTCCTTGTGTTTGTGTCTGGAAGCAGAAACAGTCCAGGAGCACAAAGGGGACGGAGAGCAGTGGTGGTGGAGGCTGGTTGATGGGTCATCTCAGCCAGGTATCCATGTTCTCCTCTTGGACATCTGCTCCCACTCTTCCATTGCTGCTCTGTGTGGAGAACGAAGCTGTTGGCCTTTATCCCAGCCTCTCCTCACTGAGACTCTTTTATTATCTGCGATGGAAGCTGACCTGAAATCTCCATTCCTATGAGCTGCTTCCAGTGAGCTTCTCTTCTTGTCCCATGCTTTGGGAAGGTGGGGGTGGACCCAGTTTGCCTTTTCCCTCCTCCTACTGGGAAACTGGTTTTGAAACCTTGGTTGGTGGAGGACCAAGTGCTGCAGTCGTGCCAGTGTGAGCACTGAAGTTGTTTCCCTTGGAAAAAGCATATTGAGAAATAGCACCTGAGGTGTTTGGGAAGAGAGCAGTGGGTGGATCATGCTGGCAAAGACTGGGATGTCTAGCTTGGGATGGAGACCTCCACACTCCTATGTTTTACTTTCTGTTCCATGTGGAAAAAAAATTCATGCTGATTAAGGCAGCTGGGAGCTGTAAGTATGTTTTTTCTGCTGTTCCAAGGCAGAAGGATGTCACATGTAAAATCTGTAAGAAGAAACACAAAGCAGGAGAGTTCAGGAGCCCTACTGTACGCATCCCAGGGCCAGGGGATCTGCAGGGTGGATCTGCTCCAAAGAAACAAAAGGAAGGTCTGAACTGATCTGCCACTTCCCCAGCACTGCATGATCGGCATCGCCAAGAGCCTGGTCACGTTGTAGGATACACCACCTTCAGCTGGGGAAACTGAGGCACAGCTGGGCTGGGTTTTTGGGACACACAGCAGCACAGAGGAGCATTGGCACCTTCCACTTGTGGGGCTCTCCCATCTCCCCAGCCCCATCAGCTTGCTTTCCTGGTATGACTTCCCTCAACCCAGAAGCCCTGGAGCTGCAGAGTTCCCTGAAAATCCCAGGGCTGCTGGAGAGCCCTGCAGGCACCAGCAAAGCTGATGAGAGCTTGGACCTTGTATGGTGGGTTTGGGTGGAAATCAGAAGAGTGCCAGGATGGATGAACTGAGCATCCCTGAGGCAGGGAGCACAAGAACATCCCTCCCTGCCAATTCCTGGCTGAGAAGCCTTGCCATGGGAGAAGTTGCTGTTCTTTTTTCCTGCTCCTCACCTCACCATGGAGCTCCATGCCTGTCTGCCTGTCCATCCACATTACCCCTCACTTCTGCAGCCACCATTTCAGAGCATGCCTTGGAGGTGTCCTGTGATTTCCCACAGCCTGGATATTTTTAGTCTGTGGTAATTCAGTGAACTTGCACAGAGATTGTTCTCTGCCTGCTGCTGATGCTTGCTGCTGTTGGGAGCAAGGATTTCACATCCAGTCCTGCACAAAGGCGAGCCCTGATACTGCCTTTGGTCTCTTCAGGTCTGCTGCGTGCCTTGGCTCTGATCACATGGCATCTCTCATCCTTGAGTGAAAAGGCAGGGGGGAGACATCCCTGTTTTGTGTTTGGCATCTCTCCCCTGCTTTCCCACTGTTATAGATGGAATCAAGGACGATGCTGGATCTGGCTGTTGGAAGCTGGAGCTTGTGAAGTGTTCAGGGATGCAGCAAGCATCTTCCCTTGCCCGAAGGATACAGAGGAGAAAGCTACACCAAGGGCATGTCTGCAAAGCTGGATGAGGTGCTTCCAACATCTGGAGACTCTCCTCAATATCTCCAGATGGATCCATCTCTTCCCTTGCTCCTTGGGATGTAGCAGCAGCCTCATTGGACTGCTTGGAAGGACCCCAGAGCAGTGGAGCAGCTCTTGGCTTGCATCGAGTTCAGAATCACAGAACTGAGGAATGGTTTGGTTTGAAAGTGACCTTAAAGTCCAGTTCATTCTACCCCCTGCCATGGTCAGGGACACCTTCCACTAGCCCAGATTTCTCCAAGTCCCTTCCAACCTGGCCTTGAACACTTTTAGGGATGGGGGAGCCAGAGCTTCTCTGGGAAACTTGTGCCAAGGCATCACTACCCTTTCAAGAAGGAATTTTTTCCTAATATCCAATCTAAATTTCCCCTCTTTCAGCTAAAGCCATTACTCTTTGGCCTGTCACTTCTTGGCCTTGCAAAAAGTCCTTCTTCAGCTTTCTTTTAGAACCCCTTTAGGCACTGGAAAGGACTGTAAGGTCTCCCTGAAGCCAGCCTTCTCCTCTCCATGTGGGGCTGCAAAATCATGGAGAAAAGCTTCTAAAGCCAAAGCCCAGCAATGCTTGGAAGGATGAATTGGACAAGAAGGACAAGTCTATCTGAGATAGGAGCATGAAGCCCCAATGAACTTGATGATGTCCTTCCTGCCCTGAACCAACTTTGTCCTCATCTCCCACTAGAAAATCTACCATGAGTCCATGAGCCCTGCGAAAGGCATCCCAGAGGGCTCCCACCATCATCCATCTGGCTCTGGGCTTTTGGTCCACCTTCTCCTCCACCATTCCAGGTTGGTGTTGGCCCAAGGGGTAGTCTAGCTGGTAGTGAACACTGTTGTTCACGCTCGTCTGTGGCCATGCTGGTGACATCATCCCTTTGCTGAGCCTGGCTTGCACGGGGATGTGTTTTATCAGGACACTCTCAGTGAGGAGCAGCTGTCTTGGGAGGTCCCCTAGTGCTATTATGTGTAATTGTGATCCTCAGGAACTATTAATTGATCTGATCACATTGGAAAGCATTGCTCTCTTCGGTACCTCAGGAGCTGTCAGGTCTCTTCTATTCCCCTCAGTGTAGCTGGTGTCACCTGGCTTGGACCATGTCACCTTCTCAGCTCCCCATGGGCCACACTAGTGCTGATCACAGCAAAACAAACACAAACCCTCTGAGCTATGACTATCATGGTGTGGCAGCACCTGGAAAATGTCAGCATATTGTACATCCCTTCCTCCAGCTCCTTGCTGGGACACTAGTGGCAGGTTACCCATGGCTCAGATTTCTGTACTCCAGACATCTGGATTGTCCTTCTGCAAACTTCTCATGAGGGTATGATGGAGCACAAGCCTGCCTGGGGTTGGCACATGCCAGCGTGTCCTTGCTTGGAGCAGGAGGGAAATGCAATAGATGGGGATAGAATGGAGAAGATGGGAGGGTGAGAGCAGAGACTTCTCAAATACAGTGGATAGTGGCTTAGACACTTCTTCTGCCAGTTCCCATGGGATCCGTGAATGCATCTCATCTGGTATCACGGACTTACGCACCTTGAACTTCTCTTACAGGTGGTTCTTCATTCTCCCAGTCCCTGTCTTTGCATCCTCCACCTCAGATGGTGTGGCTGGAGCACTTGCTGGTGAACATCAAGGCAAACAAGTCATCATTTAGCCCCTCAGCTGTGGGCTACCCCGACTGTAGGCTTCCTTTGTGTGTTTGAGTTTCTCCAAGAATTCCTTGGTAATCCATCAGGCCTCCTGGCATTTCTGCCTGACTTCTCTTTGTTGAGATGCATTGCTCCTGAATTCAGGGATGATCCTTGGATGTCAACCAGCTTCCTTGGGTCGCATGTCCCTCCAGCACTCTATCCCATGGCTCTCTGTCAAACAGGACTCTGAAGAGGCCAAAGTCTTCTCTCCTAGAGTCCAGGGCAGGACTTTCTGATCTTTCTGTGTCCTGCAGTCCCTGGAAAGCAGTTGGATGGCCAGGAATAGTCATCCACCATCTGAGCATCTATGCCTGCATGGTATGATGGGATGATCCTGTCTCCCTGTGGCCCTGCTGGGGATATGTGTTCATGTTGTTTGTCAAGGTTTGGTAGAAAGGACTTCTCTGTGAGAAGATACCAGAAACTTCCCTCATGTTGGACAAGGTCAGCTAAGGCCGAGCCTGTCTGTGATGAGGGCAGCGTCTCTGGGATAATGTGTTTAGGAAGGGGAGAAAAAGCAGCCCCCATTCCCCATCCCCCTGTGCTGTTTGGGAGCAGAGATGTAGAAATCAGGAGTAAAGTTGAGCCTGGGAAGAAGCCAGGAGAAAGTGTTTTAAGGTTTGGTTTTATTTCTCATTACCCTACTCTGATTTGATGTGCAATAAATTAAATTAGTTTCCCCAGGGTGAGTCTCTTTTGCCTGTGATGGTAATTGGTGAGTGATCTTTCCTTACTGGGTCAGGTGACAATTATGCTGGACAGCCCTGTGGTGTCCCTGTCTCCCGGCTGGAGCGTGATGGCCATGAACAGCTTTGGGTGTTGTGTCCCAAAGCCTGGGTGCTACAGGTCAGGAGGGATCTCTGCACGATTGCAGGGCTTATGGAAAAGCTGGAGCATCCTGGAAATGATGCAACTGGAGGGGAAATGACAAAGATCATTTCAAAGATGATGCAGCTGGGGATGAAATCCATGGAAGAAGGGGCATCCCAAAGCCAGGGCATCCTGGAAGTGATGCAGGTAGAGGAGGAGTTCATGGACATGTTCTTGGTTGGGCTTCATCTTTGAAAAGGGGGAAAATGTGCCCCAATAGAATGGCTCCTGGTGCCCACAGCAGCCTTGTCTTCCATCCCACGTAATCCCAGGATTTTCTCGTATGCTACCTTCCTGAATGGCAACTGGCACCATCACCAGCCCTTAATTTTTCCAGCCAGAGTACAACTCTGATGTGAGCTCTTGGTGAGCAGGATGCTGAGCGGTTTGCACCCAGATTTGGGTGGTATTGATTCCTTAAGAGCTTCAAAGATGAGACCTTCGCATGAGACCAGGTGGGATGGGAGTTACCCAAGCGGGATTCCTTCTGTTCAAGAGCATCTGTGTTCTTGGAAATACAAAAGCATTGCTTCCTCACTGCTGCCCTTGTCATGCCTGTGCCTGCTCATCATCCTGCCGTGGGAGGGGGACACAGTGGGTGAAAAAAGCTGCTTAGGATCTATCCTGGGGTTTAAATTGTCCTGGGTTATTGTTGGAGGATTAGGAGGGGATTTGGTATGATTGGTTGCAGCGGGTTAAATATAGGCTGGTGTGTGTTGGAGGTCTGGCATTCCAACAGGGAAGGAGAGATGGTGCCGGCTCATTTTGCCCCTTCTTCTTTCATCTCTCTCTTGTGACTGTGGTGGTCAGGAGGAAAAATGCCAGCACCCCCTTTCTAATATCACACACTGGCCCTGGGATGCACAAGAGACTCCAGTGGTTTGCCATGCAATTAACTTCCGGCGGCTCACGTGGTCTTGTTTGCCTTCAGAGGGATTGAACTGGTGAGGAGAGCAGAGGAACTGGGTGGGATGGGGGCTGAGTTAGTGCTGCTGGTTACTCAGTGGCTCCAAGGTCCTTGGGCAGCTCCTCCTGGGAGGATCCCACACTAGCTCCCCAGAGGTGTCCTGGGAATGGTGGGGCTGGATTGGGGTGCAAGACACAGCCAGGAGCTTCTTTGGGTTTTAAGGAAAGGGGTACAGGCTCCTGCCTGCCAAAAACGGTTGCATTAGGAAGAACAGAAGATCACATTCCACTTGGCCTCTTTGGGATGCCTGGAACCAGCATCCCACTGTTCCCATTGATCTTTCTGTCCATGGGACTGTGGGTTCCCTGCAGTTGGTTTCTCCCTCAGGTTGTCTCCATCATCACATCCTGGCCATGTCTTTGTTAAGGCAGGTCCCCAGCACCTTCCTCTCAAGGCAGAACCCAGTGTCTCTTGCTCACTGGGATGAGCCGGTTGTGGCTCTTGGCCGTGTGCTGGCACCATGTTTTCCTATGATCTGCTTGCAGCATTTTCCAGGAGGAAAAGGAGAAAGAGAAGGTCTGCATTTCATTTCTCTTTCTGAAGGAGCCCCACGTGTCAGGCCTTGGCTCCATGTATTATCCATGCTGAAGCCTGCAGCTGGCTGCTGGCATAGCACAACGGGGGATGTAGGCTGAGATTTATAAACATGCTTCAGGCACAGCTGCTCTGGGCTCCCTCGGCTCCATTCATCTCCTGGGGCCGTATATCTTGCTGCACTCATCAACCCTTGCAAACACGTTCCCGAGTTTTACCTTGCTTGGATAAATGTGCCTGGCACAACAGACTCTGCTCCAGTTGCACAGAAATCGGAGTGATCTGTGGCAAGGAAGAGACACTACAATGCTGAGGGATGCTGTGGAAGATCTCTGTGCCTCCAAGAAGAGGTGGCCTCGGAATGGGTGTGAGCCAGGCAGTTCCTCTTCTGAATTAGTGTGGAAAAGCTGAAAATTGTAAGGTTTTGTGAATGCCCAGTTACTTTGCTCCATGATGGGAGGATGTGGCCCCATTGATGGTTCTCCAGATGGAAATACAGAACAGAGGGATGCCCCTGGAGGTGCTGAAGCAAAGTGGCTCAGGGCAAGGCAGGGTTTTTCTGCCAGGATTGGGTTTTCCTGCCAGGGACAGTCGACTGAGCAGGAATGCTGAGCTCAGCTTGCCATCTAGTGGCAGTAGCAGCTTTTTCCAGAGGGTCACTGAGGTGCATGGTCATTCTGGTTTGTAGCCCTGCTGGGGGGTCTGCAGCTCCACTTTGGGGTCCACAGCCTTGCTAGGGGCTTTCTGCATTTCTTCAAGGGGCCTCCCCGCTCTTTCTCCCTGAAGATCACATTCCCTACCCTACCTGAACACAGATGGAGCTAGTGTGAATCTTTAGGTCCCTCCTGAAATCCCACAGCCCTTTGGGGGTCACTGTGTTTTAACATCCCATGAAGGCAGGGAACAGGAAGAGGGGTTAGGTGAGACATGCCAAGGGAAGGGATGAGCTGGGAGTCTCCACCTCCCATCTTGGTGCCCCTCCAGGCCTGAGTCAAATGTCTCACCTCTTCTGAGAGCCCATGATGCCTTGTCCACCCTCCTTCAACCCTAGAGCTAAGCTCTTCCTCCTGCCTGTCTCGAGGGGCAGGTTCCTGGCACCATGGAATCACACCTGGCGCTGTCTGACCCTTGCCCCTTGCCTTGCAGGGATGCTGGTGGTCAATGTCACCTGGAGGAACAAGACGTACGTGGGGACACTGCTGGACTGCACACAGCATGACTGGGCACCTCCCCGGTAAGTGGGTGGGGGGCTCTGGTGGGCTCCTAGCCTGAGGGCAAATCTGGCCCTCTGTGGCCCCCACGGCACCCCGGACGCTCTGCCCTGTGCCTGTGGGGCTGCCACAGGGGTTGGCAACCACTCCTTGCCCAACCCAACTGCTCCCATGACTCTTTGCCCCTGCAGTCACATGTCCCTTGTCCTGGGGACTGGAGATGGTTTAGCACATCCCAGGGGCCTCTCCAGTTCCTCTTTATTTGCCAGTGGGGGGAGAAGTCTATGGGATTGGTAGTGAAGGGATTAAGGAGGGCCCCAATATGCCTTGGGGACAGCACAGCCATCACTCTGTTAAAACTTCTGTGTCTTCCTCCCTTCAGGTTCTGTGACTCTCCCACCAGCGACCTGGAAATGCGCAATGGCCGGGGCAGGGGCAAGCGCATGCGCCCCAACAGCAACACGCCAGTCAACGAGACAGCCGCGGCCTCGGACAGCAAGGGGACCAGCAACAGCAGCAAGACCCGGGCGGGAGCCAACAGCAAGGGGCGCCGGGGCAGCCAGAACTCCTCAGACCACCGCACCCCGCCTGGTGGCACCGCTGAGGACGTGAAGGCCAGTCCCTCCTCTGTCACCAAGAGAAAGAGCAAGCCCCTCTCCGACATGGATCTGAACTCCAGCTCGGAGGACTCCAAGGGCAGCAAGCGCATCCGCACAAACTCAATGGGCTCAGCCACAGTGCCGCCTGCCTCGGTCAAGGTGGAGCCAGCTATCCTGGAGCGTAACTGCCCTTCTCCCATCCTCATCGACTGTCCCCACCCCAACTGTAACAAAAAGTACAAGCATATCAATGGGCTGAAGTACCACCAGGCCCATGCACACACAGATGATGACAGCAAGCTGGAGGCAGATGTGGACAGCGAGTATGGTGAGGAGCCCTCCCTACATGCTGATGTTGGGAGCTGTAACGGTGCTGCCGGGACACAGAAGGGCTCCCTCTCACCTGCTCGCTCGGCCACCCCCAAGGTGCGTTTGATGGAGCCGCATAGCCCCTCCCCATCCAGCAAGTTCAGCGCCAAGGTCCCCTGTAAGAAGAAGGGGGGTGGGGAAGGGGACACAGACCTGGGTGCTCTGTCCAATGATGGCTCTGAGGATGGTCCCTCAGTGGCTGATGAGACGAGTAACGATGACTTTGACTCTCTGGAGAAGCGATGCATTGATAAGGACAAGTCAAAGAAGGCCTCTGGTGCTAAACAGGAGAAGATTCCTTCCAAAAGCTTGAAGTCTGCCAGACCTATTGCACCAGCCATCCCCCCGCAGCCGATTTACACCTTCCAGACTGCCACGCTCACCACGGCCAGTCCTGGCTCCTCCGCTGGCCTTGCCACAACTGTGGTCCAGACCATGCCCAACAGCCCCCAGCTCAAACCCATCCAGCCCAAGCCAACAGTGATGGGAGAACCCTTTGCTGTCAACCCTGCCCTCACCCCTTCCAAGGAGAAGAAGAAGAAAGACAAGAAGAAGAAAGAGCCCAAAGAGGTGGAAAACCCTTTGACTCCTGGTAAAGCCTGCAGAGCAGAGGAAGGTAAGAGCCCTTTCCGGGGGGAATCCAGCGAGCTGGGGATAAAAGGCGAGGGGCTGCTGAACGGTTCATCTGACCCCCACCAGAGCCGGCTTGCCAGCATCAAGGCCGAGGCAGATAAAATCTACAGCTTCACTGACAACGCACCCAGTCCCTCCATCGGTGGGGCCAGCAGGCTGGAGAACACCAACCCAGCCCAGCCCCTGACCCCACTGCACGTTGTCACCCAGAATGGGGCAGAGGCCAGCTCGGTGAAGACCAACAGCCCAGCCTACTCGGACATCTCTGATGCTGGGGAGGATGGGGAGGGCAAGCTGGAGAGCGTGAAAGCAAAGGATCCAGAGCAGCTGGTCAAGGAAGGCGCCAAAAAAGCTCTTTTCCCCACACAACCGCAGAGCAAAGAGTCTCCCTTCTACCAAGGCTTTGAAACCTACTATTCCCCTGGCTACCCGCAGGCTAGCCCAGGACCCCTAAACCCTGGCGGGCAGTCTGCGGCTGAGACACAGACCTTGAAGCTGAAGAAGGATGAGGAGCAGGAGAACCCAGAGGTGAAGGTGAAGAGTGAAGGCTGTGAAGAGAAGAAGGCAGAGCTCGGCAGTGGCTCCAGCCAACAGCCCTCGGTCATCCAGCAGCGCCCCAACATGTATATGCAGTCCCTCTACTACAACCAGTACGCCTACGTGCCACCCTACGGCTACAGTGAGCAGGGCTACCACGCTCACCTGCTGAGCACCAACCCTGCCTACCGGCAGCAGTATGAGGAACAGCAGAAGCAGCGGCAGAGCCTGGAGCAGCAGCAGCAGCGAGGGCTGGAGAAGAAGGCGGAGCTGGGCTTGAAAGAGAGGGAGGTGGCACTCAAAGAGGAATGGAAGCAGAAGCCACCCATGCCCCCAACGCTGACCAAAGCCCCGAGCCTGACAGACCTTGTCAAGTCAGGGCTGAGCAAGCCCAAGGAGCAGGGAGGTCCTGATATGGCCAAATCTGTCATCATCCCCAAGCTGGAGGACTCGTCCAAGCTGTCAAGCAGCCAGGTTGCTGAGGGGCTCAAGGTGAAGCTGAGTGAGGCTGGTCACCTAGGGAAGGAAACTGCTGAGACAAAGGCTGGCTCCGAGTGTGGCCGGCAAGCGGAGGTGGACCCTGTTCTCTGGTACAGACAGGTAATGCCCTGCCCTGTCTGCCAGCCCAGCCTTGGGTTTGCTCCTAGAGGAAGCCGCTCACTGGGCTTTGCTAGGCCATCACCTCAGAGAACACAGAGAACTCTGCTTGAGATTCCCTTGAGGCCAGAAAAAGGGTGGGGCTGTGATGCCTTGAATGAGCTAGGGAGAGTCTGGGGAAGGGGAGTGGGGTTGGCTGGTCTCCTCCAAACCCAGCCTGGATTTGGAACAGGTAGGGCTGTGGGGAGGCAGCTGCTCTGGTGGTTGGCTGTTCTTGTGGGAAGGGGAGGCCACAGATGGGCCAAGGAGAGCCCAGGGAAGGGGAGTGGGTTTTCCAGTCTCCTCCAGATGCAGGCTGATTTTGGGACAGGCAGGACCAGGGGGAGGCAGCTGTTCTGATGGCTGGCTGTTCTTGCAGGAAGCTGAGCCCCGGATGTGGACCTATGTGTACCCAGCAAAGTACTCAGACATCAAGACCGAGGATGAGCGGTGGAAAGAGGAGAGGGACCGAAAGTTGAAGGAAGAAAGAAGTCGAAGCAAAGAAGCTTCATCCAAGGAGGATGGAAAGGAGAGCAGCAGCTCCGAGTGCAAGCTGACCCCCACCGAGGAGGCTCGCATGGTGGGGAAGGACCCCAGGCCCAGTGTCCACGTCCCCGTGTCCTCACCCCTCACGCAGCATCAGTCCTACATCCCGTACATGCACGGCTACTCCTACAGCCAGTCGTATGACCCCAACCACCCCAGCTACCGTGCCATGCCCACCGTCATGATGCAGAATTACCCAGGTAGGGAGCCAGGGTCTTCAAGGGGTGACCATTCCCAGCTGTCCCTGCTCTCAGGGTGGGGGATGGCTGTGGGACATCTCACACACATACAGAGCCACATGCTCCCACTGTGCTGCCTGAATACTCCTGATGCTCTGACTGCTCTTTTTCC
The DNA here is from genome assembly GCA_018697195.1 of Certhia americana. NCBI lineage: Eukaryota > Metazoa > Chordata > Aves > Passeriformes > Certhiidae > Certhia > Certhia americana. The sequence goes on along the minus strand of CM031866.1, from coordinate 16,258,679 downwards.
CCCAGGATCATACCTACCCTCCAGCTATTCCTTCTCTCCGTATGGGAGCAAGGCGTCTGGCAGTGATGACAGTGACAAGTCCCGAGCCAGCCCCAGCGTGAGCTGTAAATCCAGCTCAGAGTCCAAGGCCCTGGACATCCTGCAGCAGCATGCCAGCCACTACAAGAGCAAATCACCCACGGTGAGGGTCAGCAGGGCTTTGCCCAGCTGTGTGGGATAGTCCCTGGATCCTATAATGAGGTGGGAGCAGCTCTGCTTGCCGTGTGGTTTTGCTATTTCTGCTGCTGAGGGAGACCTGCAGGCATGGATTCCAACATCACAAATCCTTTGGGATGGGCCAGCCAAACCTGTGTCCCAGCGCTGAGACTTTTCCAGGTGTTGCAGCAACCAGGTGACGCCGGTCACTGACTCCAGGTCAGCCCTGGAGCTGGCAGGTGGGATGTGGGGGCTGTCTCCATCCTGTGGCTGCTCCTGGGCTGAGCTGGGAGACAGAGCTTGGACACAGTGAGGAAAGGCCCTGTGTCCTCCACTTGGCTTTTGGCCATCCCACCCCACTTCCCATCAGCATCATGGGAACCTTTTGGGCAAAGGCAGAGGGAATATCCCTATATGTGCCCCAGAGTTGCTGGTCGTGTCCCTCAGCATGTGTCTGCTTTCTCCTCTCCAGATAAGCGAGAAGACGTCTCAGGAGCGGGACCGCAGCGGCTGTGGGGTGGTGGGGGGCGGCGGGAGCTGCAGCAGCGTTGGGGGAGCGGGTGCAGGGGAGAGGAGCGGCGACCGGCCCCGCACGTCGCCCTCCCAGCGCCTGCTCTCCACACATCATCACCACCACCACCTCGGGTACTCGCTGCTGCCGGCGCAGTACAACCTGCCCTATGCAACAGGTGAGAGTGGGGCTGGGCTGGGGGGAATCTGCACCCGCCCTTGGGATGCTCACTGACTCTTTCCTCACTGTCCCCAAGGTGCCTGGCCCTGTCTATCAGCTCCTGACCCCTCTTCTCCCCCCTAGGTCTCTCCTCCACAGCCATCGTTGCCAGCCAGCAAGGCTCCGCTCCCTCCCTGTACCCACCTCCCCGGAGGTGAGAACGGTAAGGCTCTGCTCCTGCCGCACCTCCACGTGGGCGGCTGGGCCGGGCCGGGCCGGGCGTGGCCGGGATGGCTGCTCACGGGATGCCCTCGAGGGTTTAGGGTTTGCCCGTGGCGATGGGGCTCGCGGGAGCTGACTTGCCCTTGGGTCGTGGCAGGATGTGACACACCGGGATGCCTGGGCTGTACAAGACGTGTGACTGGCTCACATGGAGAAGCGCTGGAGACTCCTTTAGACATCAGTTGAATGGTGTTAATTGTACTGCTTGATGTTCCTGCCATGATCTGAGGCAGACTCTGTCTTCTCCCCTCGTCGGACACACACTGACTCCCCACCCCACCCCTCTTTGGTCAGTGGGTGAGCTGGTACCTGCAGATATATTTATTCTACTGAGCACCAGCACTTGGGGTGGAGGCGACTCACCTGCCTGGTGCATATGAAGAGGAAACAGAAGCACTGAGGTTTCTTGATGAATTTGGGGCCCTGCCATGTCTCTGTGAGCTGCTGCTTCACGACAGGACTGGGGGCAGGCGGGGACTTGGAACGCGAGGCCAAGCCTGCCGTGTGGCCACAGTCTCAGGAAAGGAAGGAAGGACTGGCTCACAGAGCCTTGGCAGGTGTCAGGGGGCTGGTGTGAGGCAGGCAAGTGAGTGGCAGCCTGGCTGGAGGCAGCTGTGGGGCTCTCCCTGTCCCTGATCTGGTCCTGCACCCCACAGCACCCAAACTCTGTGCCTATGGGCAGGCGCCACCAGCATGTGGCCAATGGCCAGAGTGGGGCTGGGGAAGCTCTTGGCCTCAGCAAAGCAGCCTCTGCCCTTCAGGGCTGGGGCTCCATGGGGCTGGGGGCAGCAGGGTACAGAGCTGGGGGCTGCATCTGTCACCCACAGGCTGCCAGGGCCTCCCAGGCTGTGCACGGTCCAGACCTGCCTGAAGTTCCTGCCTATGGCTTTTGCTTTGGTTTCTGAGCTGCAACTCTGCAAATCCTGGCCTTTCCTCTGCCCCACTACCATGGCAAGTGCCCCTCAAACCCTGGGGCAGCACACCCTGCTGTGGGGGGCCGTGGCTCCCCTTTTCATCCACCTTTGGCTTTTAGGGCGGCTTCCCAGGCCGCAGGCAGGGCGCAGCAAGAAACAAGCACACTTATGTTCTGCCAGAGGCACGTGGGGCCGTGCCAGTCCCCGCTCCAGCCTCATGCCAGGGCTGGGGGCACCAGGTCCTGGAGGAAGATGGTCCCCACTCCTGGCTGCTCCCCAGCTCTGAGGACAGGGGCTTTCTGGTCCTCTGCCCCCAGCCCCAGAGCGGCTCTCCCCAGGCCGACACTCTACCTCGGCCCCGCGGCGGCCGGGCCGTCCCTGCTCTCCCCCGCCTCTCCCGCTGCCCGGCCGGGGGACAGGGGGCCATCGGTCTCAGTTGTGTGTGTCCGTGTTGCACCCGGCTCCGAGGGCCGCTGTACGGGGATGCTCTGCCTGCTGGGCTCTGTACATACTGTAAAAAGCAATTGTTTGAAAGCTGTTGTTTTGGGTTTTGTTTTCTTTCCCCGTTTCTTCCCCATCCCACTGTACCCAGTTGGAAAGGAGGCACTGGCTGCTCTCGGCCCCACATCAGGTGCTGGCAGCACGATGGCCCCGAGCCTGCTCTTGTTGTTTGACTCATTTTTCTTCCACTCTTTGTTGTGTTTGGAAGGAGACGGGGCCGCGTGGCCCGGCACACTCCACAGGGACAGGGTGGGTTGATGGACCCTCCCTGCACCCATCACAGAGCCACATGCAGCCACGGGACTGGCAACTGGCGGGGGTCGGGGTGCTTTGGAGAGCCCCACATCCCACCCGTGGAGGAGTGTCCTGCTGGCTGCTCCTACCTCCAGCCTCGGCCGGCCTGGCACAGCCGGGCTCCCAGCATGGCCGGGGCCCACAGCGGCTCCAGCGGCGCAAAGGAAATGCCTGGGGGTGTTGGGGGGGTGCCACGGGCTTTGCTGGCAGTCAGAGGGGGTCAGGGGACTGCTCCCCACCTTCCCAGTTGGGTCCCAGTTGAGTCTCCCTTTAGGTGTTAAATGAAACAACAGTTTATGCAGAATAGGTTTGAGGTTTGACATTTCCCGGGTTCTCTGGGCCAGCTGTTGCCCATGGGGTCACCCCCAGCCCCGGTGTCAGACCGTTGGTGTTTATAGCTCGTTTCCATTGGCGTTGCTGTGTTGGGTTTCATTTCAGTCTTCCTGACTCTGCCCTTCTGTAAAGTGTACATTATTACCGAGTTCCTTGTTTTTTTATATATATATATATAAATATATATATATACAAACTGTACTCTTCTTGCCTTTGTACATTTAGGCAAGGAGGGAGAATAAATCTTTTTAAGAGACAATCACAAACCTGTGAGGGTGGCTTTTTCTTCCTGTTCCCCCAAGTCTGGTCCTTTATCCCCAGAAACTGTGGCCAGTTATTTTTGGGGGTGGGAGAGGGAGTTTCTCCATCTAGGGCATCTCAGGAAGCTCCTGGTTCTCACTGACCCAAGGCTTCTGCTGTGTGCCCCTGGATCCACCTCTGCCTCAGCACTCACGGCCCAGTGGGTGCTGCAGCTGCAGCTGAACTCAAACCTGATAATGAGAGGCAGAATCCCCAGGCTAGAACCCCTGGGCACCAAGCCCTGCTCTACACCGTGGCCCCAGGGTAGAGGTACTAGACGCACAGGGCAATCACAAGGCAGTGTTTGGCTCCTCCAACTTTGCCATGGAGGTGATCCATGTAGGAGGCAGCACCCAGGGACATCAGAGGCACCTTTCAGATTTTCCAGAGGGTGTTTTGGAAGGCATCTGGTGATCTGAGAAACACGCATCTTGCCTCCTTTACCTGAAGCAGGGCAGGAGAAGATTTGAAATTGTCAGAGAAGCACATGCAGCACAGGTCAGAGAAGGCACAGCCTTGTATCTCCAGCACAATGAAGAGCTCAGATCAGCCTCACTCTAGCTCCTGTGACCAGAATCCTACACTTCACCAGTCAGAAGGAGCAAAGTGGTTCCCATGCCAGCAGCTGGGATGTGCCATGGGGTGGCTGCCAGGGACTGGCACATGCAGGGACACCCAGAAGCCAGTCTCATCAGGCCAGAGTCAGGGCAGCTCCAGCTACAAGAAGGGGTAAAACTGCACCCTTCTCAAGCCAGAAGCAGCAGTTTTAGCCAGGGGACACCCATTTCCAAGGGCTCCTCTTTCAGAGGAACAGCCCATTTGATTTTAAACTGACAGAGGGTCTAATGCCTTGCTGAAGGGAGCAGAGCTCCTTTCCCTCTTGGTTTCATGGAGGTGAAGGAGGGCAAGAGACCCAAATTTATGATTATTTATTCACACACACTCTTACGCCAGCCCCAAATCTCCCAAACCAAACACTCACCATGGTGGATATGGAATGACTCGGGTCCAGCTTCCAACAGAATCATCTGTCAAGCTACAAGAGCACAGCAGGAACAATCCCACAAGGAGCCAGGCCAGGAAGAGCTGAGAGCATGGCCCTGGGGCACATCACCCTTCCCTTGGGGCCTGTCAGACAGAGCCAGCCAGGACACAGTGCCACAGTACAGGGACAGGGCACCTCCCCCTGGCATTGGACAGGGCTGGGCTGAGCTATGACCTACTGCCAGCACCATGGACCCTTCCTGGAAAAGTCTGGGAAGAATACCCCACCACCTGCCCCCACAGAATCCTTTGGTTTGGATACATCCATTGGTGGCATCTCAAGCCTTGAGCTCATCCCTGTGGGATGGTGAGCAGGAGCAGAGGTGAGGGCTTGGGGTTGTTCCAGACCCAGCCTGGGCCAGAGAGTAAAGGCAGTAGCTTTTCTTGGCTTTTTGTACCATCCCAACCATCACAATGCAGGTCAGGAAACTGCTCCTCCCAAATAAGCAGTCCCAGGTGTATGAAGTTCATCTGAATGCCCCTTTTATTGAATGCTGTGATAGTGTAGTGGGAACATGGAACAGGGTTAAGACTGCATAAAACAAAAGCTGGAAGAGCAAGAAGTTTCAAAAAAAAAAGGGGGGAAAAAAAGGTTAGACCAGTTAAACCAGCATTGGAGTGGAGATGCATGGGGGGGTTTAACGTAGTGTTAAAGGATAAACTTGAGCGTCTCCTGCATGTGCCCCACACCAAGCCAGGCTGTTTTTAAGGTCTTGAGTGGGAAATGAATGGATCGTGTCCCAGCTGAGCCCACGCTGGGTGGGCAGGAGGCACCAATGGGGGTTCGGAGGAGTCCCGAAGGTGGTACCGACCTCGGGGCTCCCACACCATGCAGCTGCATGGGAAGAGCTCCTATGCCAGTTCATAAACATCTTCCTTTTCCTAGTGATGATTACATGTGTGATAGATAGTTCTCTAGGCAACATGTTTCAATGAGAGTCAACTCTGGGGATACACAGCCCGATCTAACAATGAGAAATGCGCCTGCAGTCCAACAGAAGCTCTGCTTCCCTCTCCTCAGGAAAGGAGGTGGTCCTCTCTCCCCTCCACAGCAGGTTAGGGTCCCACTGGAGTTCCCCTCTGCAGCTACTCTTCGTCGGAGGAAGAGCTCTGATCCAGGGGGTACACCATGAACATCACGTCCGGCCGCGATGGGACAGCGGGATGGCCAGGCCGCACGATCTCAAAGCCCAAGAAGCTGAATGTCTTCAGGAGTGGAGCTACCAAAGAGAAGGAGATCTGTTACCACCAGGAATAATCCTCTTTATCTCCCCTTTGAGCCATCAATATTGAAGTGCATGGGACACCCTCTGTGAGTGCATCCAAAGCTTCCAGAGAAGCACAGCCCTCTGCAGCAGGGGTTTTGTCTCTTCCTGTGCTCATCACAGCTGCTCCTAAGTGAAGGGATTTTTGCTGTGCAGCTGAGCAGCTTTGTCCACGTTTCTCCTGCAATGTTTTTTCTATCTCCTGTGACAAACAGCAATGGCTGGTTGTCTGCCTGCACCAGCTTCACATCCCTGCTTTCCTAGGATGCATGTGGCCATCCCATAGGTTTTGTCCTACTCCAGCACCCCTTGAGCACCAACAGGACAGACAGCAGCAAAGAGGAATGTGCTTAGGGACAAGGCAGACATTTGCTGTCTCCACAAGGAGGTGCTGGAGCTCAGTGGAAACTCCAGCCAGCTCTGCACAGGTTGGGGTGGGACCCCAGGAAAGCCACTTTGGGTTACATGTAGGGCCAGCCCAGATATGGTTCTGTGTCACCATGCCTGTGTCACTGAAGCAATGGCTGCCCTGTGACCTGTGACACTCACCCTGGTGCAGCATCCCATCCCTACGGCAACCTTGGGCAATCAGCTCCAGGACACTGAGTGACCATACAGAGGAGCTCCTGAAGATATTTTCTGGCAGCACTGAATTTCAGCTGTATAAACAAGAACCCAGGATCTGGACCACTCCAGAGCTCCTACAAAAAACCCTTGGCTGTCCCTTGTCCCCAGCCTCCGCAGGGGCCACCTACGCAACCGGTGCTAGTGGTGACATAACAGCCAGGACTTGATTTGGAAATTATTCCTGGCACGGTAATGAGGGATGATGACATCTTCCTGGGCTCAGCTCAGCTTTACTAAGGCCCTTCATTTCAGAGATGCCGGGACAGCTCGTGAGGCTGCAGAGTAAAATTAGAATTGGGGGGTGGAGTTACTCCCTAGGACACAGCCTGACTCTGGTGGGATTTAGAGTGACACGTTCTCAGCCTGGCACATCCCCCAGCCCCCTGGGCTGTAATCCCTCACCCAGCAGGTCTATCTTTAGATCCTAATGCAGCCCCCAAAGCCATAAGCATCTCAATCCAGGGCCAGGATTACCTGTAAGCCTGGAAAGGACAGATCTTTAAAAAGCTGATGAATTTCAGGGCAACAGGCTCTAAGTGCTTTATTTTCCATCTAATAACTCCTCCCTGTTTTCACCTTCCATGTCACAGCAGCCTAGTGCCAAACAGAGACTTCACTGCTCACCAAGAGGGGAATATTAATTGATACTGGATGAGAAAATCACCCCAAATCATTCAGAAGCAGCTTTTTGCACAGAGTATTTAATGATAAGGCAATAAAGCCGATGAATGGAATCCCATGGAATCCCAGATGGAAGGGACCTTAAAGCTCATTGAGTTCCATCCCACTGCCGTGGGTCAGGACAACTTCCACTAGACTAGGTTGCTCCAAGCCCTATCCAGCAGATCTGCTGGAGAAGGCACAACACTCTCTCACCTTTACCGTCCAAAAATGGCTTATTTCCTCCACACGAAACTATTCCTGTAAGAATTATGCACATAACAATCCCTGCACTAGGAGGGTCCCGTGGGTTTTGCCCTGGGATGACCAAGTTTCCTTACAGCATCATCAGCACCGTGTGGGATGTCAGGAGCAATCCCGAGCGCGGGCCAGCCCTCACCTCGATCTTCTCTGCTTTTCCTGAAGCAGATGAAGACATAGTTGACTTTCATTTTTTCTTCAGCAAACTCCAGCAGTGCTGACAACCTGCCAAGGAGGGGGAAGACAAAAGGACATCAGCTCTGGGAAGTCCTGTCCTGAGGAAGCCTCAGAGCATTATCGAGTTATCGACTGTTTGGATGTTTTCAGACACAAAGATTGTTTACAGCTCCCTTCCAGTGAACAATGGGTGCTGAAACAATGGGCTTCCTGCCCTGCAGATTCAAGAGCTGTCCTTGCTCCGAGTCAGGGTAAGTTCCTGTCCTCACAGCCACAAACACTCTCCCCACCCGTGGTGATTTGGGACTGAAGCCTTCGTAGGCAGGAAGCGGAATATCACAGCTGCTCCTGGGCCAGGCTGCATTCCTTGGCAATGCACATGGAGGATCTGGGAGTTCTGTGCTTTTTGGGAAGAAAACCCGCCCAGAACTGAGCTCATGGCAGGCAGAAAAGGAGAACAAACCATCCCCCGAGAATGTGTGCACAGGCAAAGCCATTTCCTGAATGCATCGGCTTGATGGCACAGCTGCTGCCCCTTGAATCCTCACTTCCTGCCTTTCCAGCTGGATTATTTCTGCCACCTCTTGATGGAAGCAGTGCTGCAGTAACCCCTCTGCAAGCCTCCAGGGTAGCACTGATCAGCTGCTGTCACTTGCAACCGCTGGCGCTGCCAGAGCAGTGACAAACAGGCCTTCACTCCACATCTCAGCAACCAGCTGTCAGCACAGTGCAGGAGATTAAATTTGCAAGGGTTCTGTTAATATGTTAATGAACTACTTTAATTATGGCCTCTGGCCTCTCCTCTTCTGTTTCAGCCAGCTAAAAATAACCTGACAAAATTGCACTTTAAGTCACAATGACACTGGCAAATAAATCCCCTCCCAGAAGGACCCATTCCAGGGAGAGCCCAGAGATTTACAGGCCAACTGGAGGAACTACACAAACATTTATCTGGACTCAGAGTCAAATGAGACAAGTGTGAGACAGCAACAACACTGCCACTTCCTAAAGGTGCCCAGTGATGGGTTTTTCCTTAATTAGCTCGTGGCACTGAGGGATGAAGCTTACTTGGAGATTTAGGAGGAGCTGATTGCTCTGCAGGGGAATCCAGCAAAGCCACATCCTACACTGCAGCGGGGACCTCTGGCACAGCACTTGGCAGGAAGGAGTTGCTCTGGAAGCTGCGTTTACACAAACTTCCCATAGCAGAGTTGTCTGGACAAAACATGACCGGATTCTGCCAAGAGAAAAATCAGAGCTCCTGGCAGAGCCTGGCGCCAGTGCGGCAGCACTCCAAGAACAGATCCACCTACTGACAAGGAGAGCATCCATAGGATGGAGGGGTTTTTAGTTCCCTCAAAGAGAGGAAAATCTGCCAAGATAGGCTTGCCAAGTGGCCAGCGGAAAAAGAAAAGTGAAAAAATAATAAAATATCAGAGAAAATCTCTCCAGCTTTCTATACCAAAGTACACAAAGATTCACTCTGCTCATTTATTGCTTGTTTTTCATTAGTGTTGGGACTCAAAAAATGGTAATTCCTCTGAAATATCACTGGGGGGAAAATATTCCTATGGGGGACTCTGCAGACAAGGGAGCAGAATGTGCACAATCCACAGACAGAGCTGCCATTGCACAGCTCATTTCCCCTGCACACAGCATGTGTGAAAGGAATCCCAGGATGGTTTGGTTTGGAAGGAACCTTTAAACTCATCTTGTTCCAACCTCTGCCACGGGCAGGGACACTTTCCACTAGACCACGTTGCTCTAAGTCCCATCCAACATGGCCTGAAACACTTCCAGGGGTGGGGTGTCCATCCACAGTCATGTATGCAAGGAAAGTGCTGCTCCTCAGGAGCCATGGCTGCACCTTTGGGATCCAGAACTTACCCTTCTTTGCTTCCATCAGCTAATAATCCATCAGGGATTTCCACAAAGAGGCTCTGGTTTGAAAGCACTGCATCCCAGGAGGAGGTCTTCACCTCTGTGACCTTGTACTGGAAGTGGACAATGTGAGGCTTCCCTTCATGCACTGGGACATCTTGGCTAACAGTGATCTTCTCATCCTGGGAAAAGGAAAAATGTAAAGTCCTGAACAGCCAAAGGACAACTGGAGAAAGCAAATGCAAAGAAATGGTCTTAGGGTTTTACTAAGAGGATTATGCTTTTCCCTTCCCCTTTTGCTGGCTCAGTGACACATCACACAGTTCTCAGCCCTCAAAGTGATTTCTAGCCATGTTTTCCTGTTAAGGGAATGTAGTTTTACATATTGATATTAAATTTCTGAATAGAAGACTCCACTCCCTCACTGCAGGCTCCAGCCACATCTGGTGGTGCTTCATGAACTGCCCTGCCAAGAACACAACTGGACCCAACATCCAACATACAGCTTCTGCTGCCACAGCCCAACCAGTTTTGGTGCCTCCCCATTCCCAACACAGCCTTTCTGTTCCAGGAGCGACCACAAACTGCTTTCCCAGATTTCATAACCAGTGGTTTGCCTCCTGGTGTAAGGGAGGAAAACACACAGCACAGGGAAATTCCAGAGCAAATCTGAAGCTTGTGAGGAGGTCTTTTCCAGAGACCACAAACACACACGTCCTTCCCCAGTCCTGCCCCATGAAGATGCCAAACATGCAGATTACTTGGGATCAGCTCAGCAGTTCCTAGAAAACAATTCAGTGGTTAAAGCTCCATTCCTTCAGACAATTCCTGCAGGCACTTGGCTTGCCCAGTAATGATTTCCATGTTTCAGTGCAGAGAAAGCAGCAGAGCCCTGAGGTAATGCTGTTACTTCAGTGAAGCTGAACTGTCCCCTGGGCATGGTGACAGCTCGTGTGTCCCTATCCCTCACATTCACAGGCACCTGCACACTTTGAAGGGCAGAACTACAGCAGATACCCGAAGTCATGAGAGCACCTGGAGAGCCATGTGTCCCTCCCTCCTCAGCAGGTGAGTGGGCCCTGGTTCACTCCACTGGATCATTGGGTGAGCCACCAGATATTTTATTTTAACAGAGTGATTAATTCAGCAGCTCCTTACAAGCTCCTCAAGCCACTCTCCCAGTGCTTTAATTCCTATTACCTCCTGTCTTAAAATAGATGCCGCCTTGGTTTGACAACTGTATGACAGGGAAGGCTCTGAGGACATTCACCTTGGTGACAAAGTAATACCATGTGCAAATTGGGAGCTGCTTGGTCTCTGAAAGCCAAGCAGAGGAAGCTGCCTTTCATTGAAAGCTCACAAAGTTGAGCTGAAAAAAAAAAAGTTTACACTTCACCAGAATAAATATCCTGTAGGAAACAAGTTTATTCATCGAGTTTGAAGGAAGTCTGAGTGGCTGAGTGCACTGAGAGCTGCTCCAGTGAGGTCAAGCTGTGGCTGTGATGGTGCCAACAGAGAGAGTCAGGGCTGAATACATAGGTTCTTAGAAAAAACAAATCCAAGGGGCTTATGTACATGTCCTTCAGCAGTGACTTTACAGTTGTTTCCGTGCAGAAAGTGTTTCTGTTTCAGAAAAGCTCACAGATGATGCTTTTCCTAAAAAACTAAAACTGGGTGAGGAAGGCAGGCTGGGATTGACACATGGGAGATGTGCCTTTGAGTGGGAAGACTGGCACTGCCATAGGAAGGGAAAAGCATTCTGAGCCATTTGGTTCAGGACTTCCTTGTCACCGGAATTATGTCCAGTGCTCTAAACCCAGTGTGGTTGTTCCACTGAAACCCCCCTGTGACAGCCCAGGAGCCAAAGGCAGCATGACCCCAGGGATTAGCAGAACCAGTTCCCCCGGTTCAGTGGGAATTACGTTTACACAGCCTGGCATCCAAACAGAGATGCTGGGGAAGAGAAAGGCTCTGTGGGCTGCTGTGAAGCAGCAACAGCAGCCCAAAATTCTTTGGAAGCTGCTCAAAGCAAAATCCTGTTTACACAATAAGCACTTGGTTTTAGTTCACCCTGGAAAAATCCCCACACAAAACCCCCCTGCCATGTTCCTGTGGACAAAACCCCCTGCCACCAGATTGAATTTTACCCAGCTGCCCAAACCCTGGCTCCCCAGCCCTCCAGCTCCATTTCAGCAACGAAAAGCTGCAAAAACCAACTTCCACTTGGCTCCAATTCATTGGGCACAAGATTTTCCAGTGCTGCTCTGCTCCTCAGATGTCCCAGGAAGGATGGGGGGAGGCTCTGGTGTGTTGGCAGGGTCAGAAGAAAGGATGTTATGATCTACCCTGGCCAAGTGGCTGGAGAAAGCCGTAGAAGCACCCGCTGCTGGCATGTGCTACGCCTGCAGCCTCCTGCCAAATCTGCCAGGCAGGGGCACAGCACCCACTCCACTCACTGTGGCATTCCCAGCTCCACCAGAGCTCCGTGGAAGGAAGGCTGAGCTTTAACACAAAAATGCCAACGCTTCTAGGGAGCCCTGAATTATAGCAGTGATGTATCCGAGTGCTGCATGTGCCAGCAGAGGCAGGTGTGTTCAGAAAGGTCATCCCTTGGACTGGAACAGCTGATACAGCTGGGAAAATGACTTAAGCTTTTGGATCCAGATGCCTTTCCAGGTCATGTTGGTGGTTGCTGGCTGAAAAGTTCAGCTGCTGTAACTACAGCACTGCCAGACTGAGCAGGTGACCGAGGGGCCAGACAGAACCCTGTAACCACTCCAAGGTCTGACACACCTCAAATCCTGGGGTCAGTTCTGGGGCCCTCATTCCAAGACAGACATTGAGGGGCTGGAATGTATCCAGAGAGGGAAACAGAGTTGGGGAAGGGTCTGGAGGACAAATCTGATGAGGAGCAGCTAGGAGGGCTCGGCCTGGAGAAAAGAAGGTTCATGGGGGACCTTCTTGCTCTCTACAACTCCTCGACAGGAGGGTGCAGCCAGGTGGGAGTCATGCTCTGCTCCCAGAGAACAAGGGATGGGATGAGAAGAAATTACCTCAACCATTTCCAGGCCAGAGGAGGTTGGATATTAGGGAAAATGTTTTCACTGAAAGGACTGTCCAGCTCTGGTAGAGGCTGCCCAGATAAGTGGAGTCACCATCACTGGAGGGGTTTAAAACCCTGGATTTGGTGAATTTGGCACCTGGGGACATGGGTTAATGGTCAACATGGGCAGTGCTGGGAGGGTTTTTCCAACCCAAACTATTTCATGATTCTTTGTTATAGAAGGGGCTGGTTTTCTCACAGATTCTGCTAGTTCTGTTAAGCAATAAATCCAAGAGGAATTCCAGCCATATTTCTGGGATGCAGCTATCTGGATGACAGACCCCCTGCCTACACACTGCTGCCACCATCTGTGCAAGTTCAGGGCTGTACTGGAATCAAACACTCCAAGGTCTCCAAATCATGATTCCTTCCACCTTCCTCCTCCATGCTGAGCCCATTTTCTGCCTCTGGGCCTTGCTTGGTGCACACACAAGGCTTGGCAAAGCTGGATGGCAGGAGTTCCAGCTGCAGGATCCCATTTCCCACCCAGAGGGGATTCATTACTTGTCCTGAGCCCTCTTGAAGCTATTTTTGTACCTTCTTTCTGTGACAGGAAGCCCACTGTGCTGCTTCTCTGGAGTTTGTACCCCTGAAACATCTGTGACAATTCACCTCGAGCATTAAACTGATGGGACATTGTCACTGGAGGCTCAGAGGCTGACATTTTGCAGAGGAAGTAGGTGAGGAAAGTGCTGAAAACTCAGCAAAGGAAAATCTGAAAGCAACCACGATGTCTGTGATTCTCTTAGGAACAAGAGGAGACTCTGTGAGCTGTGGCCCAAAAGGTTCTGTATCTTTTCATCAGGTAACGTGCCACCCACGGGTTAATTAAAAATCAGGTCTAACACCTATGACAACACTCCTGGCTCAACAGCCAAATTTGCAAGGTGAGCATAAATTCAGTCTGCCTCATCTAAATGCAAGAGCAGCCCTTGTCCCAGAAAGGAGACAGATGTGAGCCAAGTCACACAAATGCCAATTACTCTACAGGAAGGAGCAGCCAGGTCTCCTCATTCAAAAGGAAAGGTACCATGGAGTGAAGAGGAACACAAAATGAGACAGCTGCAAGTCTGCAGACACAAACCCTTCCTGATCTTGCCCTGCCTGTGCTCATGTTCTAGAAACAGCCCTGTCTGGGAGCTGGATGGCTGCCTCTCCCATCTGCACCTCGGTTCAGGCAGCTCCCAGGCCCTGACAGCTTCACCTTCCGAACCAGGGCGCAGGAAGGAGCTTATCAACCCCTCCCTGCTGCATTTCACCTTTCTGCTTCTCGCTTCCTCTCTCTGCCAGACATTTCAAGAAGCCCTTTCACATTTTGATAATGCAGGCTCCACGTACAATAGCTGCAGCAGGCCCCTGGGGACAGGCTAGTGAATGATCACAATGGTCTCCCATTTCTTAATAAACAGGTGATATTTAAGCAGGAGAGACCTGTCCCTGAAAAATTACCTGTTCTTCCACTTACTATCTCAGAGTTCTTTGCATTTATTCCCACCAGACTGTGAAAGGAACTGAACACAGTTGTAACATGGGTACAGGTCAATGTTTAGATGTTGAATCTTTCTCACCTTATATATCAGAGCTGAAAGAGAAGGATCCCTGCCACCCCCTCGCCCACCGGGGATCTTCGACAGTGGGTGAGGGGCATCAGGAGCACCACAGAGGCCCTGGAACGATGTGCCTGCAGCACTGCAGCTGGGGACAGTTACTCAAAGGTAAAATACTACTGCGAGAAAAAGAGAGAGAACACCACGTTACATTAGCAGGGATCATGTTTTGAAGGCTCCAGCTTCTCAACCCCCCCCAAATCTTTTGTATCCTTGCTCCTCCACAGCACCCAGATATCAACATCGAAACCACCCAGTGCCCCAGTGGCACCAGAATCCAGTGTGCCTTGTTAGGAATGGAGGAGGGGCTAGAGCCAGGAACCCAGAGAGAGTGCTGAGCAACCTCAAGCTAATAAGGGAGGCCTGGAAGGCTGCCAGGAGCAGATGGCTGGGAACACATGACCAGATGAGCACACATTTTCTAGAGACAAATATCTACAAATAGATCAACAGGGCCCAGGAGGAGAAGGTTTAAGTTTCACATTTTCAAACCCAGGAGAAGGGAAAGGGTTGGTTCTTCAATACACTCCACAGCATCCACGGCAACATTTTCACACGCACATGAAACGCCACGCAAGCATCCTCCATGCCAACCCCAAAAATTACAAGTTCACCCACAGAGCTACTTTGAACAGCAAAAAAACACATTTCCCTTGCAGTTTCCAAGTTTGTTTGGAAGTCCTACACATGGTCTTCCAGAATGATTTTGGACACAGGCTTTACTACCTGCTCCTGCTTTTAGGAAGCTCATCAAAGCAAATTATTTTACTTCTGGAGCCTTGGTTCCTCTCTCAGCAGCACAAAAGCTCTGTGCTGAGGCCCAGCAATGTTCCTCTAGCACAGCCTGCAAAAGCCATGCAGGGAAAAGTCCTTCTCCAGTGCTCCCATTATGAAACACCCCAGCACAAAGCTATGGAAGCACCACCAAAACAATGCGGTGAGGGAGGGTTTTCATGAGCACTGAACGAGGAATGAGGCTAAAGTGGATAAATTCTGCAGCTGTTCTGCCAACCTCTGTCTGTCCTGAAACTTCTCACTTGAAGCTGTTCCCAATGCAGTGTTTTTCCACTCTAATCCCTCTCCATGAGGCAGACAGGCTTAAGTATCCAAACACCAAGTACAGGGCTGCCCTGTCAGAACCACCTGAGATGCCCACAAACATGGAATCCGGCTGGTTTGGGCCGGGAGGGACCTTAAAGCCCATCCAGTTCCACCCCCTGCCATAGGCAGGGACACCTTCCACTACACAACATTACTCCAAGCCCCACCCAACCTGGCCTTGTAACTTGCCTCTGCCCAGCTGCAAACAAAATACTAAAATCTGGCATTTCTGAGTGCCAAAAACCTAACTCACAAATGCACAAGGCAGAATTCACCACGGATCTCTGCTTACCACCTACCACCAAAACCATCTTTCTACGGGAAACACTAATACTCTTCTTCTCCACGTACTCCCTCCCCCAGGTTTGCTAGATGGGGCTCTGGGGCAGCATTCCCATGTGCTGGAGCAGGCACCTCTTGGAGAAGAGGCAGTTTAAATACAACAGGAGATGTCTGGGGGCAAAGCAGGGTTTTCAGTGCTCCCTGGTGTGCCTGGGGCTATCAATGGGCCAGTGTGTGTTCAGTAGTAGTGGATGTCGAGAGGATGACAAAGCACTTTGTGCCGTCCCCACCCCCGAAAGCTGTTGGCAGCTTTGTTATTCCCTTCCCTCCTCCCTCTACCCTCCAGCCAACAATGTACTATTGATAGCTCTTTCCAACTTGCGGCCAAGGCATCGAGAAACTGGATAATGAAGTGGAGTTGTGGGAAAAGAAAAAAAAAATTAAAACAGAGAGGCAGTTTTCACGCAAAGCGGCCAAAGACTCTTCCCGGTTTCACTTCCTCTGGCACATGCAGAAGTCAAAACACCAGCCCCCTTCAGCTGCTGCCTGCACATCCCTGGCCCAAATCTGCACACTTCCACTGTCCCCTCCAAAATCAGGGTCCCTGCACGCCACCACTATGCCCTGCAAGGATTAGGGTTCTGAGAGCAGCACCCTCAGGGAAGAGAGTGCGTGTGGGGCACAGATTAAAAGGGCTTTTGCTTTCTCCAGCTGTGCTTCAGCTCCCTGGGATGAAATTCATGCAAACACCCAACAACGTCTGATCCCTTCTTGCACAAACGGCGACTCTCCCTGAGGCCTGCTTGTAGCTGAAAAGTTAGGCTTGTGCTCCCTTCTGACGTCTGTCCTCCTTGGAGAAGCTGCTTTCCTGCAGCTTAATTGAAATTAAGATGCATTTAGATCACCAAGGCCTGTCCGTGGAGTAACTCCCCGGTACAAGCTGCTGTGGTCTGTGCCCTGCCCGAAAGGGGAGCTGGAAGTCGATGTTATCCCGCGGGTGTAATTTTAACTCGCTAAGCTCTCAGCGATCCCAACCCCGTGCCCTGTCCCTGGGAAGTGCAAAGGGCAGCTCAGCAACTTCAGAACCCCATCATCGCTGCTCCTAAGCAGCCCTGGCACACAGAGCCAGGCCGAGACCACCACCATCGACACATTTCCTTGTGTTTTGGGGGTTTTATTTGTTTTGAACATTTAGACCAGATGGAAGGATCCACAGAGCTGCCCTGACTTTGGAGAAATGACTGTTTTGTTTGTTTTCCTTTCTGCCCCTTCCCAAAACAGCCTTTGGAGATGCAGCTGCATCATAAATAATAGCAACAGTAATAATAATGATAATAATAGTAATTATATAATAATAATAATAATAAACACATATCCAGGAGCCCGATCTGAGGAGTAAATTCTAGATAACCATCTGATGAACACAGCACAGCTCAATCATCTCCCACACAGGCAACAGACAAGAACCGAGGCTGCTTCATACGCATCCTCTGCGCTCCTATCGGCGACAGAGGCGCAGGAAATGACACTCTGGGACTCTAACCAAGGAACAGACAGACACGATAAATCGGTCAGCTGAGAAAAATGCACAGATCCTGCAAGTTGGTGCCTGCTGACACCCAACCTGCCTGGAAAAGCCGCCTTCCTCCAGGCAGAGAGCGGCGCGGGGAGGGAGCGCTCGGACCCCGCCGCGGCGAAGGCTGCTCAGCCAGAGGTGCTCAGGCCCTGGCGAGCCCAGACCCACCCTCGGGGGGTTCCTCCGGGGGGAAACAACGCCTCGATGGGGATTTTAAGCGAGGAAAGGCGGAGCGGCCTCCCCATGTCCCGCGGCCTCCCCGTCGCCTCAGCGCCCGCCCGCGCCCCGGGCCCGCCCGCCGCCGCCGCGCTGAGCAGCGAGGGAGGGCGGGGAGCGCGTTGCACACCTGTCCTGGGTGTTTATCATCGTGCGCTCGCTCCGGTGCGGTGCGGTGCGGTGCGGTGGGTGCTGGCGCTGTTCCCCGGCTGTGTCCCGGCTGTGTCCCCGCTCTCCCCTCAGCCGCTCCGCTCGGCGCCGCGCTCCGACTGACCCCGCGGGCCCGCGCGCCG